>PVIC010046974.1:0-14036 GCA_004025085.1 Thryonomys swinderianus
AAAAAAAAAAAAAAAAAAAAAAAAAAAAAAAAAAAAAAAAAAAAAAAAAAAAAAAAAAAAAAAAAAAAAAAAAAAAAAAAAAAAAAAAAAAAAAAAAAAAAAAAAAAAAAAAAAAAAAAAAAAAAAAAAAAAAAAAAAAAAAAAAAAAAAAAAAAAAAAAAAAAAAAAAAGAACAAGCAGGTGCTGTCAACACCAAACTAAGAAACAGGAACCTGCAAGCCTGAGATAAGAACTTCAGGATGAGACAAACAAAGAGGCACTGTGGGAAGCTCCAAGGTTTCTATAATCACTATTATGCAAGTAGTTATCTCCTTGAAATTAGATGTTTATGTTAGATTTTACTAATATCCCTCTAGGGGATGTCAGAAGAGAATTAATGAGAAAAGAATGAATCAATCCTTTACTAGTTTCCCACTGATGAATATTTAGGCTGTTTCCAAGATTTAGCTATTACAAACTGAGGTCCTATAAACATGGGTGCACATATGTGACTGTCACATGATGCTTTTCGTTAGCGTATATACCCAGCAGGAAAATAGCAGGGTCAAATGAGACCTTTAATCCTAGCTTTCTGAGGAATCTCCATACTGTTTTCCAAAGTGGCTGTACCAGTCTACATTCCCACCAACAGTGGAGAAAGGTTTCTTTTTCCCCACAACTCTGCCAGCATTTGTGGTTGGTTTGTTGATAGCAGCCATTCTTTCTTTCTTTTTTTTTTTCCCTGCAGTACCATCAAACTCAGTGCAGCCATTCTTTCTGGAGTCAGATGGAATCTCAGTGTTGTTTTCATCTGCATCTCTTGAATGACCAGTGATGTTGAACATTTTTTCACATGTTTCTTAGTTGCCTTTAATTCTTCGGTGAAAAATGTTTGCTCATTTCTGATGTCCATTTTTGAAGTGGGTCTTTAGATTTGGAGGGGCTGATTTTTTTAAGTTCTTTATATATTCTAGATAGTAATTCTTTGCCTGAGAAACAGCTGGTAAAAATTTTTCCCAAATGGTAAATTATCTTCTCACACTGTTGGTTTCTCCTGTGTAGAAGCTTGTTAGTAAAATGAGATCCCAGCGAGGCATGGTGGCTCACACCTGTAATCCCAGCACTCGGGAGGCAGAGGCTGGAGGATTACTGAGTTTGAGGCTTGCCTGGGCTACAGAGTGAGCTCAGGGCCAGCCTGAAGTACAAAGTGAGACACTGTTTCAAAAAAAAAAAAGAAAAACAAAAAAAAAGAAATCCCAGTTGTTGACTCTTACTGCTAGTTCCTGTACTGCTGAGATTTTGTTCATAAAATCTTTCCTTATGCTAATGTCTCCAAGAGTTCTACCTAGCCTATCTTCCAGCAGGTTTAGTGTTTCTGTTTTAATATTTAGATCTTTAAGCCACTTCAAATTCAGTTTATTGTATGGTGAAAAATGTAGGTCTAGTTTTAATCTAGGCAGGTTGAAACCCAGTTTTTCCAGCAGCAATTATTAAAGAAGCTATCTTTCCTCCATCAAGAATATTTGGCTTGGGCTGGAGATTTAGCTCAGTGGTTCCACCGCTTGCCCACCTAGCAAGCGCAAGGTCCCTGGTTCAATCCTGGTAACCACATACAATGATATGATATTGGGCATAGTGACTCACACCCACCAGCCATCAGTACCATAACCCACAATGCTAGGCATGGTGGCTCACTCCTGTAATCCCAGCACTCAGGAGGCAGAGCCAGGAGGATTGCTGAGTTCGATCGAGGTTTGCCTGGGCTACGTAGTGAGCTCAGAGCCAGCCTGAACTACAAAGCGAGACCCTGTCTCAAAAAAAAAAAAAAAAATTTGGCTCTCCTCAAAAACTAGGATTAGAGGTTCCATTTGACACTGCTATTCCACTGATGGGGATATACACAAAAGAATCACAACATTCCTGTCACAGTGACATATGTGCACCCATGTTTATGGCAGCTTAATTTGTGACAGCTAAATCTTAGAAACAACCCAAACGACCATCAACTCTAGACTAAAGAAGATGTGGGTTTTTTTATAAAATGGGAGTATTACTCTGACATAAAGAATGATGAAACCGAATCATTTATACTCAAATGGACATACCTACAGGACATACTCATAAGTGAAATAAATAGGTCACAGATGTGCAAATATCATATATTTTCTCTGATATGAGAAACAAACTATAAATATGTTATAGAATGCATAATTGATATTGTGAAATAGTAAATATTCAAAGGGTAATGGGGCTTAGGGGTAAATAATGAAGAAAGAAGAAAACTGATGGTAAAAAAAAGAATATTTGGCTCATTTGTCAAAGAACATGTGGCTTGTATATCTGGAGTCATTTCTCGATCTTCTAATCTGTTCCACTGATCTTCAGGACTGTTTCTTTGCAAGACATAGTTTTTTTCTAAAGTGAAGAATTACTCTGCCATAAATAATGATGAATTAGACATTTACAGTTAAATAGATGCACCTTGAGGTCATATTCATAGGTGAAATAAATATGACATACATGTGTAAACACCATATTGTTACTCTAGTGTGAGAAACTGAAGGTGCAAATGAAATCCAAAATGCATGATATGTATTGTGAAATAGGAAGAAAATGTTCAAAAGGGGAACAGTTGTGGGGAGAGCAAAAAATTTGATGGTAAAAAGAAAAAAAGCAAACAGCTTATGTATATGTAGGGTAGGAGGTTGAAGGGAGGGCAGGGGAATGGGAAAAAATAAGAATCAAGATATACAGGTACAAATTCTCAACGATGAATGTAATTATATCTAAAATGTACCAATAAATTCAATAAAGGAGAAAAAAAGAAGCTTTTAATTGTATTTCTGATGGATGGTAAATTTGCCACTAAAACTATCTACATATATATATATTGACTGAGGTGGGTCTATTTCTGTCTGAGTGAAGATGTGCTGTTTACTGTTTGAATTTTAGGGAAATTTTATAAGATTTGCAATCTGATGCTAGTTTTATACCTATAAAATCTCCTAAATTGAAAAAAAAAAAGAATGAATCCTATTCCTCCAGTGCTCAATTAATCTTTTAGAGTCAGGGACAAGAAATAAACTGCAGGCTTATAAAGGCTTCAACTAAAATTTAAAAAAAAATTTTTTTAAATCCAAGCAGAAGGGACTGCCTACCTCACAAGTGCATGGTTCTAAATTCAATCCCTGGAACCCCCAAAAAATCCAGGCAGAAGAGAGTATGTGAGGCACTGAGGTAGCCTACTACATAACACTATGTAACAGGAACCCTTGACTTGCACCTGGAGATAATGTGGACTTCACCCTGACCTCCCCACCATTCTGTCCTCCCCAGGGATGTTCCCACAGCCAATTCCCAGAATAGACAGGTCAGGTCCCTTACACTATTTAGCCTAAGAGTTCTCCCTGTCAATCTGATCTAATATGGCACCACCTGCAATCATTCCCTATTATATATCACCTTGTTTTATTCCCTGTCATTCTTCCACTACCTAATACTATTGCATATTAGTACTTCTTTATTCCTGAATAAAGAGACAATGTGAGGATGTACAACTTTCTCACCCACAGAACTGAAGAAGGAAACTAGGGCCTCTGCACTTGGCTACATTCCCAGCCATTCTTTTATTTTTTTATTTTGAGATGGGATGTCACTAAGTTTCCTAGGCTGGACTTGAACTTGTACAATCAGACCTACGTAAACACCTGATTTTTTTTTTTTTTTTGAGACAGGGTCTCGCTTTGTAGTTCAGGCTGGCACTGAGCTCACTATGTAGCCCAGGCAAGCCTTGAACTCAGCAATCCTCCTGTCTCTGCCTCCCGAGTGCTGGGATGACAGGCGTGAGCCACCATGTCCGGCACTGTGGTATGTGGTATTGATTGCTGGTGGGTGTGAGTCTCCACGCCCAGCATTATATGTGGTTACTGGGGATCGAACTCAGGACCTTGCACTTGCGAGGCAGGCGCCGGAACCACTGAGCTAACCCTCCCGCCCAACACCTGATTTTTTAAAGATTATTAATGAGGCTGGAAACTCACACAGATGAGACTTATCTATGCATATCTATATCTTTCCTTTTTTCTTCTTCTTCTTCTTTTTTCTTTTGGTACAGGAAATCAAACTCAAGGCCTTATACTTGCCAAGCAGGCACTATGCCACTAAGACACATCTCTGGTCTCCTTTTCCATAATTTTAACTTCTAAGGTATGTAAATAAATCACCTAGTCAAAATTCATCAGAGTTCCACTCCTCTAATCATATGGTTGACACCCTGGAAACCAGCTTCCTATCCAGAAGCTATCTATCAGGCATCAGTTTTCATTAGTAAACTAAGATATTTACCATATTAGGAGACTAAAGGGTATTAGGAACTGTTTGCCTGGAGTGAGGAGCAGATGTCAAATACCTGCTTCTTGCTGTGGTATATCACAGCACATCAGCAGGGCCACAGGTGGCCCTCTGCATATCAAACAGGTGCTCCTCTCTTAGCTCCATCTCCTAGTTGCCCCTTCTTTACTCTGCCACAGCTATACTTTTCTATAATTAGTGCCTCTTCCTCTTCCTGAAGCTCTCTCCAAAATCCTTCATACCTCCTGTCTCACCTTTTCTTTCACTGCAAACAAATCTGCTCTCACAATTTCAACTATCATCCGCAGAACAGTCAGTCACTTGTAGACCTGACTGCTCTGAAGCTCTAATCTGCATAATCAACTGCCTGCTCTGCTTTCCAAATACATGTGCAACATTTTCCATCTAGTTTATCAAACCAGCTCTTCATTCCTGACCTTCCAATTTCCTCCAGTGGAACCTTCTTTCTCCTAGACATCTAAGAAGAAAAGTTAGGTCACTTCTGACTTTTTCCTTTTATTTCCCAAGGCCAAACCAGTCAGGACCTAGTAAGAATCTTTCCACCTAGCACTTTTGCTTGTATTATTTCCACCACTGCAGGTCTCATTTTACTGCATCAGCATCCATTTTGCCCTAATTCCATCCTGTGGACAACCTCCAGATTAACTTTGCTTAAATACCACTCAATCACATCCTTTTTCAAAAACTTCCCATGAGTCCTCACTGCATATTATCATGGCCCACCAACCACCGACATCAGAATAACCTGGGGTTCAGATCTCAGTCCCACCTTCAGGGAAGATTTCACTTGGTCTGGAATGGGTCTGAGACAGCACCACAGGGACAGATGACAAACTCCTAAACACAACCTGTTACTCATTAAAGCATGACTTGTGTTTTCTTCTAAGGCAGTCTGGTGGAGTAGGGTCTTCTGTTTTTGTTTTTTTTTTTAAGACAGGGTCTCGCTTTGTAGTTCAGGCTGGCTCTGAGCTCACTATGTAGCCCATGCAAGCCTGGAACCCAGCAATCCTCCTGTCTCTGCCTCCCAAGTGCTGGGATTACAGGAGTGAGCCACCACACCTGTCATTATATGTGGTTACCAGGGATCGAACTCAGGACCTTGCGCTTGAGAGGCAGGCACCGGAACCACTGAGCTAACCCTCTGGCCCGGGTCTTCTGTTTTTGAAATAGGATCTTACATGTAGTACAAGCTGGCCTCAACTCGGGATCTGACTGTCTCAACCTCCTGAGTGTTAGGATTATCAGCAAGTGCTGGGAGTATAGTCATGTACCACTATCCCTGGTTTAAAAGTTGTTCTTTTGGTATAAAAAAAAAAAAAAAAAAAAAAAAAAAAACACCCAGTGACTTCACTTGAGCCTAGAGATGCTCAATAGTTAACTAACACCAGAACAAAGCTTGACTTTCATTTTGCACCTGTCTCCTTTATTATCTTAATACTGTGTGTCATATCACTTCTCAGCTCTGCAAATGGCCCATTAACACTTAGGAAGTATCTATCTAAAGCTGGCAATACAAGGTTGATTAGCCCTGAATTTATTTAACCTAACTCATCCTCCTGCAAAACTGAGGACACCAAGAAAAGATTTACAGGGACATTCAACGACAAGTGAGTGCCCAGAAGTCTCCAGTCAGTGTCCTAGTCCTCAGGTCACTTTTGATGCCAACAGTTCCTCTCCCAAACTGAGACTAACCCAAGCAAAAACTATCATCTCCTGGTAACTAGATTAGGTAAGAAGGAACTTTTCCTGAGCTACCTGGTAAAACTAAAGCTGACATAAATGATCACCCAGATCTGAGCCCACTCCCAACAAATCTATAAAAGCCAATCTCGTGCCGGGCGTGGTGGCTCACGCCTGTAATCCCAGCACTTGGGAGGCAGAGACAGGAGGATTGCTGAGTTCGTGGCAGCTTGCCTGGGCACCATAGTGAGCTCAGGGCCAGCCTGAACTACAAAGCGAGACCCTGTCTCAAAAAAAAAAAAAAAAGGCCAATCTCATTCTTTTGTTAACAGGCCAGCCCAATCCTCCCCCCCTTCAAAGCCGTACCCCCTAAGCTCCTTGAGCTGAAGTCTATTTTATCTTATTTTCCAACTCTGCCTAATGAATCAGCCTATGTCTCTCACTGATACCTCCCAAAATGCTTTCCTGCAAAATGTTAAGAACCTGCCAGTCTTAAGTGAAATCCCTATCTGCCCTTTGGGGAACCCCTTTGGATCTAGTTCAATGACAGAGCAAGGAATCTACGTGTTTTAAACAAGCATTCTATATGACTGCCATGTGCCTTAATAAAATCCACATTTTTTTAGCTTCGGTTGAAATACTCAATAGTCAGACAAAGACAAGACAAAGATAGATACATATATAAATATACTTTTTTTTTTTGAGACAGGGTCTCACTTTGTAGTTCAGGCTGGCTCTGAGCTCACTATGTAGCCCAGGCAAGCCTCGAACTCAGCAATCCTCCTGCCTCTGCCTCCCGAGTGCTGGGATGACAGGCGTGAACCACCACACCTGGCACTGTGGTATGTGGTATTGATTGCTGGTGGGCTTGAGTCTCCATGCCCAGCATTGTATGTGGTTACCGGGGTCAAACTCAGGACCTTGCGCTTGCGAGGCAGGCGCCAGAACCACTGGCCCTAAATATAGATTTTTTAAAGGCTTACTTTTGGTGCTCGCTTCGGCAGCACATATATTAAAGGCTTACTTTTGTTGTTGTTACTTTCTGAGACAGAATCTTGAAACATAGTTCAGGCTGGCCCTAAACTCACTATAGTAGTCCTGGCTTGCCTTGAACTTGCAGCAATCCTCCTGCCTCATCTCCCAAACTCAAGCACTGAGACTACAGGCGTGTACCACCATGCCCAGCTAAGACATACTTTCATTTTTTCCCAGCTTGAACTCTGCCATGTGAACCACACTGGTCTTACACTAAACTCCTAGAATAAACCCAAAAAGTGCTAATGGCAAGGCTTTCCTCTCTGAAGCCTCTCCTTTCCAAATCCTTACCATATTATATTTACCTTTTTCAGACCAGCTCAAGCACTACTCTCTCTGGGTTCCTGTTAGGTATTCCTCCCATTTGATAGTCTGTCAATGATATCTTAAACCACTCTTCACTTTTCAAGCGGCTATGCCTCACAAACACCATGGTGGTTTTTCCAGGAAATCCTTGTGTCTCTACAGCACATAAATGCAGTTATCTATTCTGGTAGAAGGTGGGTGGAAAGAGTCCTGGTCCAGTTTGTTGTCTTGCAGAAATTCTGCCCAAGTCGCTTCCCTCAGTAACTTCACAGGACACTAAGATTTCCTAGAACAAAGTTGAAAAACAACTAATTTGGGGATAATGGATAAATTAAATGGCAATTATACATTCCCAAAACTTAAAAAATTGAAACCTACTGAAAGAGTACAGAGTAACAAAATGCAGTTCTTACAGACAGACAAAATGGCTCCAACATCCCTTTCTATTTGCACAGCTGTCTCAGCCCAGTCCCTAACCCCCTATCAGCAAGTACAGGATGGTTGCAGTAGCACCCTGACTCCAGATTCTCCCCCCCTAAAGCTCCAGTCTCAAAACTCTAAACATCCACAGCATTCCCAATCTGCCTAACCAGTTCTGTCCACTTTCTGTGGGGTAGTTTTGCCTATGCTAGTACACGAATCAATCTGGACAGCCAACTTGACTGGATTAAGGAACTCCCAGAAAAGTGACTGGATGTTAAGGGCATTAACCTCATCAATAGGCTAACCCATTAATGATTCATAGCCTAATGTTCTATCGGGAGGTTGTGCCTAGTTGCAGGATATGTCACAGGGTTATCCCCTTGGGGACTAAAGCTGCTCCCTGGCCTCTTCTCAGGCTCTTCCCCTCCTCTCTACTTCCCAGAGACCACGAGTTGGGCAGCTTTCCTCTGTCATAGCCTTTTGCTAAGGAGCTTCTGCCTTGGAGCTGGGGGAACAATGATCCACAATAAACCTCTCTTCAAGTGGCAGGTGTCAGATATTTTGTCCTAGCAAAGGAAAATCCTACTAGTAGAGCCAGAGAAGCTACTGCTATTGACTCAAACCATCAAGTCTCTAGGGTCCAGAACCTGACTGACTTAAAACAGGTCTCTGTTTCTACAGAAAGTAATTATTCATCAATCCCTGATTGAATCACTCTCCTAGATTACCGGAGGGTGCATGGCATTTGAGATCAGCAGTTTTCTTTTCCTCTTCCATCTAGGTATTTTCCCCAGTCACCTTGGAGAATTCTGAACCATTTTGGGAAAATGAAAATGGTTCAGTTTACAATCTGTAAGATTTATGATGAGATTATTTCAACTATCCAACAGTTATGTTAGAAGATACAAATGCCTCACCTGGTAACAAATAGGAGAGAAGTATAGGAATCAGGTTCATTTTCTCTTATAAGATAAATCCCTATGTACAGTTCCTCATGGTGGATATAATGATTATGTACAGCAAATGTACTCATAAACACAATTTTTTTACAAAACAAGACAAATCCTACACTTTACTTCCCTAAAAAAAGTTGAAGACACAATCAACTTCTTAAAGTCATACAGAGGAAGGCCAATACCCTTGCTGTAATAAGAAGAGAGTCAGTATCACAAAAGATAAGTAAAGTCATAGGTACCTTTCGTAGAATACAGTTCAGCAATACTAAACGAGTGAGCAAACCTGAGAAAAAGATACAGGGTTACAATAACTAGAGCTGAGGGATGTAAAGCTACAAACTTCTGAAAAGTGAAACCAATTGAAGGCTTTATATAATTAGGTGACTTAACTTTCCTGAAACCTACACCATCAACTGCTAAAATAGCCTCTTTGTTTCTTCCTCATCTTAGCACTGAAGCTGTAGTCCTTAAAGCCTGACCTCCAGACCCTGAGACCAGAGATTGTACTACTCCAACACTATTTTCATAACAAAGATGTTATTTACATTCTTTTTACTATGCTCACCTTTCTACTGCTGAGGCAACAAAAACAGGGAGAAGTAAAACTGCTGGCAACTTAGCATAAATCAATGGCAAGTTCAGAATCTTCACTACCATGTACATTTTTATCACACAAAGAATAATACTAAGTCTACTTCATGACAATGCAAATCATTAAATCTCATCCCCTAAGTATGTGACGTTTTGTTATTCAGTATGATAAAACGAAAAGTACGTCTCAGTCATGGGCTAGCTGGCCAGTTTGTGCAAGGTTCTGGGTGAATCTCCAGAATCATATTCCCAAAAAGAGAGAGTGCATATAAAACAACTAAACTGTGTATAGAAGATGATGACTATTGCTAAGTAAAGCACTTTGTGGTTGTTGGAATGGCAGGATTCTGTGGAACACCATGTTTACCTCAACAAAAATGAAATGACATAAGCTCTAGTGCTTTAAAGGACTTTGGTATTTGGTAGATATGTTCTGGAAAATGAAACAAAGTAAGCCTGTCACTGCAAGGAAAACAGCTGATCATATTTGCTGGCAATGATAAAATCTGAGCTTCCAAGAGAAAAGGCAGAATTTTGGCTAAAGTAAATTGGGGATCTGCCAGTAGGAGCCTAACAGTTTCCCAATAGTTGGCTGCTTTTCTGAAGAGTCTGAGGTGATAATAAAAACACGGGTTTTTTGTTGTGTTGTTGTTTTTTGGTATTGTATAATAAAATGCTGCAACATTTGGAAGATCTGCATTAGTCAATTTAACATATTGTCCACTCTCACATCATGCATGTATATATAACATGCAGTCAAAGTGAAAGGAAGAATAATGGATTTTAATGAGACAAGAAATGAAAAATTCAATGAGACCTTTTCAAAGTCCATACTGGAACTAATCATTACAAAATCAACCTTTGTTTCGTGTGGTACCAAAGAATACCACAATTTCAGGGAAAAAAAAAACTAATAAAACATTCCTTTTCCAACTATCTGTGTAAGGTTGGATTCTCTTTCATAATTCAATCAAATAACGTATCACAGTAGATTAAATGCAGAAATACATCTGAAAATCCAGCTTGCTTTTATTCAGCCAGACATTCGAGATCTACAAAAACAATGCTGCTCCTACTAATCTTTTTTTTTTTTTTTTTTTGAGACAGGGTCTCACTTTGTAGTTCAGGCTGGCTCTGAGCTCACTATGTAGCCCAGGCAAGCCTCGAACTCAGCAATCCTCCTGTCTCTGCCTCCTGAGTGCTGGGATTACAGGCATGAGCCACCATGCCCGGCCCTACTAATCTTTTTGAAACAGTAAGTTTTTCATTTAAAGAAAACATGACACATTAACAATAATTTACATTTTAAAAATGCTACTTACACCAGGGCACAGTGATACACATCTGTAATCCCAGCACTCTGAGAGGGTGAAGCAGAGGATTACAGGTTCAAGCCCAGTGTGCACAACTTGAAGAATTGGCAAGATTCTGTCTAAAAATTTTAAAAATCCAGAATAGGCTGGGCCCTAGGTTCAATCCTCAGTACCCCCTCCCCCTTACTTGTGTTAATAGTGGGCTTAGTATTCATTGACTATAGATCCCATGTTGTTTTTTTTTTTTTTTTTTTTTTTAAGTGAGGCTCACAAAGAGCTTTTTGAAGGGCACCAGAGGCCTGGGTTGAAAAGATCTGAGAACTACTGGTCCAGAACATCTGGGACATCCATGAGGGCTCTGAAGGACAAGGTCCTTTGTATTTTGTAGCCCAAGAGAAATTAGCACTGTCAGTATTTATTAACAGTTCTGCCAAAAGAAAGGGTGAGAAGTTCAGGGCAATAAAGCAGGCCCTTTTTTTCTGAATTTCCTGGCAGACAAAGGCACCTGATCCATGAAAAAATTCAGGGAGATTATGAGACAATTCCAAGGTCACAGAAAAAAATGTGGTGAGAAAGCTAAACCCAATCCAGACCATGAGTATCAAACAGACCCTAAAGTTAAAGCTTGAACTACACAGTTTGTCCACAAGTGACAACTCTCTCTTCACATACTTGTTTTTGTATCTGACTTTGAACTCTCCATCCTTTTTCCACTGCTCACCCATTCAGTGTTAGTGTCCTGTAAACTAAGTGCTCTCATCTTGCTGGTGCACGGTAAGTACTCAGTACTGGTGGCTACAGTTACTGCCACAATCTCCCAAAGCAACATCTTTCATCGCTTAATCTCAACTCACCATTATCACTCAGATTTCCATCATGGGGTCCAAACCTACAGAATGACCTCTTGCAGCAACCTCAACTCAGCCGCGCTCTAAATGGAACTCTTTTATCTTCCCCCTTAAAGCTGTCCTCCTAGCTGGGCCTGGTGACACATGCCTGTAATCCCAGCTATTTGAAATGCTGAGGCAGGAGGCTCACAAGTGAGAGGCCAGCCTGGGCAATTTGGTGAGATCCTGTCTCAGAATTAAAAACAAAAAAAGGTTGGTGATGTAGCTCATCAGTGGCTCTGGGCTTGATCCCTGTACCAAGAGGAAAAAAGGAAAGAAGACAGGCAGGCAGGCAGTGGAATAAGAGGAAGTGGAGCAAAAAAAGCTGCCCCTCCTAAACAGTTCCTCCTGCATCACCACTCACAAGATCACTAGAGCTAGAAATCTAGATCATTCCATGCCAGTCCTTGTTCTAACCTCCATGCCTCTCTCTGCCACCAAGTTTTGTCAATTCTACCAATTCGTTCTTAATTTTTGCAGTACTAGGGATTGAACCTATATATCCCAAGAAAGAAAAGAAAAAGGAAAGAAAGAAAAAGAAAGAAAGAAAGAAAGAAAGAAAGAAAGAAAGAAAGAAAGAAAGAAAGAAAGAAAGAAAGAAAGGGAAAAAGGAAGGAAGGAACAAAAAATTTGAGATGGGGCCTCACCATGTAGTCTAGGATGGCCTTGTACTCATGGCAGCCCTCCTGCCTCAGCCTCCAGAGTACTGGGATAACAGATGTGCACCACCACACCTGATTAAATTTTTATATTTTGGCCGGGTGTGGTGGCTCACGCCTGTAATCCCAGCACTCAGGAGGCAGAGACAGGAGGATTGCTGAGTTCGAGGTTTGCCTGGGCTACATAGTGAACTCAGCGCCAGCCTGGACTACAAAGTGAGACCCTGTCTCAAAAAAAAAAAAATTTTTATATTTTGAGGGCCAGAGATTTAGCTCAGTGGTTCTGGTTCTGGTACCTGCCTCGAAGCACAAGGTCCTGAGTTCGATCTCAGGTACCCACATACAGTGCTGGACGTGGTGACTCATGCCCACCAGCAATCAATACCACATACCACAGTGCCGGGCATGGTGGCTCATGCCTATAATCCCAGCACTCAGGAGGCAGAGATAGGAGGACTGCTGAGTTCCAGGCTTGCCTGTGCTACATAGTGAGCTCAGGGCCAGCTTGAACAACAAAGCAAGATCCTGTCTGAAAAAAAAAATTATATTTTGAAAAAGTCTCACTAGGTCACCAAAATACTCAGACTGGGCTTCAATTTATGACCCTCCTGCCTCAGTCTCCCAGAGTACTAAGACTACAACCATGTGACCATGCCCACCTTAACATCTTTCAAAGCCTTCTCCATCCCACTGCAGCAGCCATAGACATTCACCATTTCCAGCTTGGGTCACTATAGTAGTTTCATCACTGACTCCAGTATAAAACACTTCCTATCCAGTTCCCACACAGGCATGATAGTAACCTCAGACACAACCTGCAAATTATCTTTCACAGGTCTTCTAATAAAATCAAATGATTTTATTCATTCCAAAAAATAATTTTTTTAGGTTTTTTTAAGATAGGGTCTTACTCTGTAGTTCAGACTGGCCTTGAACTCACTATCTACCCTAGGCTAGCCTTGAACTCACAGCAATCCTCCTGCCTCTGCCTCCCGAACTACAACCGACATCGTGATATGTGGGTACTGGAGACTGAACTCAGGACCTTGTGCTTGTGAGGCAGACGGGGGAAAGCACTGAGCTAAATCCTCGGCCCCCCAAAACAACTGTTCAAACCATGTATTCCGTATTACACACACTAAAGAGGACATCTAAACAACTACCTCCAATGCTGGGTATCAAATGGTGGGCCTTATGCATGCTAAATTATAACCTCAGACCTGACATATAGTTTCTCATCAAAAGTTTAAAGTTTTCCTTTTTGTTAAAAGGAAACAGAAAACATTAAACATTTTATAAAAATAAATTTAAGGGCTGGAGGGTTAGCTCAGTGGTTCCAGCGCCTGCCTCGCAAGCGCAAGGTCCTGAGTTCGATCCCCGGTAACCACATATAATGCTGGGCGTGGAGACACGCCCAACAACAATCAACACCGCATACTACAATGCTGGACGTGGTGGCTCATGCCTGTAATCCCAGCACTTGGGAGGCAGGGACAGGAGGATTGCTGAGTTCACGGCGGCTTGCCTGGGCACCATAGTGAGCTCAGGGCCAGCCTGAACTACAAAGCGAGACCCTGTCTCAATAAATAAATAAATCAACAACAAACAAACAAATAAATAAATTTAAAATTAATTGTAATTAGAATATTTCCTGTGATTTGAATAAATACTTGTATTATCATTGCATAACATATCAAACCTAAACTAAACCTCATAAAAGCTTGTTATGCAAGTTTAATCCAACATAGCTTCAAAAATTCATGGTTCTGGGCCGGAGATTTAGCTCAGTGGTTCCAGCACCTACCTCGCAAGCACAAGGCCCTGAGTTCGATCCCG
>PVIC010046975.1:0-14041 GCA_004025085.1 Thryonomys swinderianus
AAAGAACAGAGGCATAAAAAAATATTGTAACTTGCTCAAGGTCTCACTTCCACTAGGTGATGACATGGGGGAAGCTCTCATTAACTCTCAGTACTTTAATATCTATGTCTTACATTTTGAAAGTTAGAATCCCAAGAAGCAAAAAAAAGTTTCAGGGACTCACTGATTCAAAAGAATTTCAGACATGACCGCTGCATTGCTACACTCTCCTTTGTTCTTCTGAAGGAATACTTGATTCCTTTTTATTTTAAATACTGATTTATTTATACAAAGCCCCTTTGCTTTACTAGAGATTATTTGAGTCTTTGGTGATGTTTGTTTGACCTTTGTAAGTTCTATCTCTTAAATTTGTAAAATAAACACTTCAATGCTTTTATAATAATGGTGTATTAAAAATTATTCAATGCTATCATTTGGCTTATGGTTGGTGTTAGCCAGCCCCATCATGTCAAACTGAAAAGTGACACAGGGTACGCTCCTCACCACATTTTGGTGTAGTCTTCGAATAACCTGGAACAGAAAGACCCTGAAAAAGAAGAAGTAGTCTATCTAGCACTTAGAAAAATGGCATAATGTCATGCTTTACTTAAAACCTTCCTGAGTGATTTTCAATTCATAAGCTTCCATAATTTTAAGTTGAATTATACTGACATTATTTCCATGTTCTTCTACCTATCCTGTTATCTCTACTACTATCACTTAACATTTTACCACCACTTAAATGTGTTCTAAAAGATTCCATAAATATTTTTAAAGCTATGAAAAACTTTTATGAAAGCTCTTCTGTCCAAACAATGAAGACGGTGAACTCTTATCATTGCTAAAATTATTTCCAACACATTATTTCATTTTGAAAAATTTGGTCTCAGAAAGAACTCATTGTGTCTTCCTGATGGCTTCTGAGCTCATCATAACCTGAGTCACCTAAGAAAAAATGGAATTTCTTTTTCCAATATAAATATCCCATGCTGGCTAAATGGAATTTGATATCTAGGGAGAGAAGTGTATAAAACAAAGGCAAACCTGAACTGTTGGATGTCCAAGAGAGGTTGTCATTTTATCAAACTGGGGGAGGGTGGGATGAAGAAAGACAGCAAGAGAATGAATTTAGGAAATCCTTTAGAAACTATCTATAAGATCCCCCAGGGAAAAAATTTTAATCTTCATACTACAAAGAGGGGGACAAGGCCAACTACCTGACTGCATCAGACTACATTAGAAAACACAGACTATATGAAACTTTTTCACTGATAAATTGACCTGAAACATCCACAAACTGTGAGTGAGGAAAAAAAAACTGTCTTCCTTTAATGTTGGTGTTGGGTATTTTGTCTTAGCAAAGAGAAAAAAAAAATAAGACAGATTTTGGTAAGAGAGTAGAGTCATTGCTGAGACTTCACCTGACCATGGGGTTCAGGAGCCTTTGTAACTGGCTTGTGGGAGAAGTTTGGAAAGGTTTGGATACACCAATTGTAGAAGAAGCTTTGGAATCCCTCAGCCTGTACTTGACGGGAAACACCAGTGAAGCTGAGAAGACCAGAATGTAGATAGAAATACTACTGGAAAAGATCAGGCTCAGAAGATTTCTGCCAGGAAGAAGTAATGCATAGGCTGTTGGACTCCAGACAATGTTTGTTATGCTTTGGCAGAAAGTTTGTCTGCATTTTGCTCATTTCCAGGGTCTTGCCTGAGATTGAGATTAAGGACAACAGACTAATTAATCTGTCAAAAGAAAGTTCAAGATAGTCTAGTACTGAAGTATGTTCTGAGAAGAAATCCTCAGAGCACAGCATTCCAGAATAGCTATAGCCTGTTCTTCAGGATTGTGTTCATAGTGTTCAGTGACCCAGGATGTACCCTTACAACCAAGAGAGAAGAAAGCGTGGTTACTGCTCCAGCTGGCAGCAGACCTTGGTGTGATCCACATGGTGCTGGTTTTAGGAGGATGCGAGAGCTGTGAAATCAGGGAGGCTTTTACCCATATTTCACAGGAAGACCTGAGCAGCAATGTACCTCTGAGAGGGAGATGTGTGAAGCTCTGAGTGTGAAGCTGAATGTGCAGTGGAGACACCAGATGTTTGAGAAGCCAGGAATATGGATTATTTGAAAAAAGCTGCAAGGACTGCGCAAAGCCCTTCCAAGAGAGAAGCCATCGAGCTAAACCATCTTTAGTACCACAGAAGCAGAGCTGCCCAAGTGTTTTGGAGTTCAATCTTTCCACAGAATGCCTTGGGTGCTAGGCATAGAACTATGAACTTGATGTTTTCCCTGCCGCATTTTGGACTTCCTTTGGTCCCATTCCTTTCTATCCCCTATTTAGAATGGGAATGTTTATCTTGTGCTTTTTGTATGTTGGAAGTGTGTGATTTTGTTTTCATTTATACAGGGCCTTGCAGCTAAGAGTTTGCCTTAAACTCAGAGGAGAGTTTGAACTTGAACTTTTCAGTAATGTGAAACTGTTAGGATTTTGGCAACAATGCCTTTTTCCCTTTTATACATGAGTCTTTTGGAGACCAGGGTTGGACTTCATAGCTTGTGTCTAGATGTACCCCCAAAGCTATATACCTCAAAGAATCATAGATAGGGCTTTTTAGAGATGGCCGGATTTAAATAGTGTGACTGTGGATTAAAGGAGTCATATTGGGGTGGAGACTGTGGAAAATGGAAGCCCCACATTGGGTGTGGGTTGCACCAATCGATAGGCCTATAGCCTGATAGAATATAAAATGACAGAAAAAATACAGACTTACTTCTG
The DNA here is from genome assembly GCA_004025085.1 of Thryonomys swinderianus. Classification (NCBI taxonomy): domain Eukaryota; kingdom Metazoa; phylum Chordata; class Mammalia; order Rodentia; family Thryonomyidae; genus Thryonomys; species Thryonomys swinderianus. The sequence goes on from PVIC010046975.1 coordinate 2,756, forward strand.
CTTTGCTGCTGCTTCTACCTTCTGCCTGCCATGCCATGAATTTTTTCCCTGCCATTCCCTTCTGCCATGCCACCATATCTTGGAGCTACCCAACTGTAGACTGAAACCTTTCCTCATTTAGCATGTGGATATGGAGTACTTTGTCCTAGCAATGAGAAGCGTAACTTATGTATACATGATTATATAGGGAAATATTTTATATAGAATATGTTAATACCATGTTTATCTGTAAATATAAATGTATTGATATATTATGTATAGATATATTGTGTATATAAAATATACATATAAATATATTTAAATATATGTATTATATTATAAAATATATTATGTAAAATAAATAGATACAAATTTATATATAAATTTTTCACAAATATGAATTTGGTTTCTTCTCTCTCTCTCTCTGTCTCTTTTTTTTTTTGTGGTGGTACTGGGGATCAAACTTGGGCCCTTGTGCTTCCAAGGTAGATGTGGTACCACTTGAGCTAAATCCCCGGCCCTGAATTTGTTTTTTTTTTTAATTGAGTCTTATATTTTTGACATCTTTAAATTTCAAATGATAAAACATTGAAAACAAGGAATGAAATTTCTATTAGGCTATTAAAACTGTTTCACTTTAAATGATGAAAAATTATATTCAGTTATGACGTACAATGTGGTATATACCTATATATAGAATATATAATCAAACCAGAATATATAGCACATTTATCACCTTAAGCATAATGTATCATTTCTTTGTAGTGAGCACATTTAGAATCTTTTATTTTTAATTTTACATTGTACTCATTAATTACAAATATAATTACTGTGGGACATGAAGTTGAAAATCTCAGGCATAGTGTATATGTTTCTAATTAAAAAGTTGAATTTCTGCACTAAAACTGAAGAACTAACACTGTGTGTAAATGTCATGTGAAACATCTCTTTTATTTGAAAAAATTCTAATTAGAATATGTTAAAAGTGTAAACCTCATGTCTTTTGTGAATATCATTTTTACAGGTGTCAGATAATTTGAAAATTATTTAATCTGTATAAGATTTTCCATTTGAATTCCTTAAGTATCAAGGGACAAAATTATAACCATTTAAAATCTTAATCTGTTTTATTTTCAATTCTCAAATAGATAATACTTCATTTGTTAAAACAGAATAAACGTTCAGATATCAAAGAAATTGGTTTTACAAATCAGCTTTACAAAGAACCAAAGAACAGAATGTAGACTTGTTACTGCAAAATTGTACACCTGATAAGATAGGGACCTAGTGAGAATAATAGGGGAAAAATATGATTGTTTACTGTCAGTTTGATTTATTTTAGGTTCAAAGTATTAAAGATATGAGGATCAAAGCAGAAGGATGTCCTTATTATGCCCATTTACAAGTTAGAAAGCTTATTTCTTTATTTCCCAATTTCTGGGAAGAATAGATAACTTTGTTCAGTACTGAGGTATGGCCCTTTAGCAAGGATGACTCCACTTTGACTTTTTGAAATTGATTTTATTGGTACATTTTATTCATACATTATGATCACATTCAACACTGAGGGTTTGTGCCAGTACATGACACATTTTAATTCTCATTTTTCCCCTGGCCTCTCCATAACTCCCCACCTTCTATGTACATAAGCTTTGTTCCTTTTCCTTTTTTTTTGAAACCATCAATTGATTTTTAGCACAGTCTGTGAAGGGACAATATGCCAACTTAGTTCGAAACTGTGGCTTCCTATAATTTTTATTTGCACAAATACAAAACTGTCCACATTTTTCAGCTATTTTTAATCAATTGCATTCTATTTTTACATACTCTTTATATGTCCTATAATATATTAGTTGAAATCAGGATTCATAAATTGTGAGGCAATATCTATTTGTATTTATTTCAAAAATCTTTGAAAAATGACATTGCACGTTAAACTGTTATTAAAGACAGCAAAAATATATATAATCTCTATTTGACCTGTTTGTACAGAGAAATTTGAGGATCCTATATACGCATTTTTTCTTGACCATCTCTGTAATCACAACACATGAAGTGTTGCCTTGATATCCTTGACTTGCACTGAATGAATTACTACTTGGGAGATCTGGCTGAATAGATCTTAAAATTAATTTAACACTGTAAGTCATCAGGTGTTGGGTTCACAACCCCAATTTATGCCAGTGATTGAATTTTTTTTTTGTATTTTTGCATGCAATTCACATTTTACCTAGAAAAATTCAAAAAACAAGAATTTGAAGGGGAATGCATTTCACTATGCTTCACTGTTAGTTTTTAAAAAGTGGATCATGAAGCATTTAAGGGTTAAGAGTATGCTACACATCATAAAACTTAGAATGTATGACAGATATTGTGAAACAGAAAAAAATGTTCAAAGGGAAAAGGGAAAGGTGGTAGGGGAAATAAAGAAGGGAAAGCAAAAATCGATAGTAAAACATCAAAGGAAAATAAAGTGTATGTATATAGGGGGCTGGGGTGATAGGGTGCTCAGGGGAAAGGGAAAATGAGAATCAAGATTTGTCATGTACAGGTACAGATTTTAAAAGTGGAATGTAATCATAATGAATATGTAGAATGTACCAATAAAAAAAAATAAAGAAATTTTTAAAGTTTATAGCTGAGAAAAGAAAAAAATGAATATAAAGGCTTGAAAAATCAGCGGATTATTTGTTTGATACAAAAATATATTGTTCAGCCCATAAAATATTGAAGCATGATAATGCATTCCAAAACTCCCAGCAATCCAGAGGTAACCAACAGTACTCCTACAAGTCTGAGGCTAGGATGGGCTACACAGTGAGTTCAAGGCCTACCTGAACAATATAGCAAGACCCTGTATGAAAAAAAAAATGAAAATATAGAATTGATGTTACTAAAAAATTGATAATATTTATATGCTAAAATACATATACTGTTGCATTTTCATTGAGGATAAAGTTACTATAGATGGCATACAGAATTTTGAAGATATGTGCATTTTATCTCACAGAAAAGCAGGTTTTTCTCTTCCTCCTGGTAGATGACAATCACCATGATAAAACAGGCAGTTAAACGTCCATTGTCCTGGGCTAGAGGGTTAGCTCAGTGGTTCCGGTGCCTGCCTCACGAGCTCAAGGTCCTGAGTTCGATCCCCAGTAACCATATACAATGCTGGGCGTGGAGACTCACACCCACCAGCCATCAATACCACATACCACAGTGCCAAGTGTGGTGGCTCACGCCTGTAATCCCAGCACTCGGGAGGCAGAGACAGGAGGATTGCTGAGTTTGCGGCAGCTTGCCTGGGCACCATGGTGAGCTCAGGGCCAGCCTGAACTACAACGCGAGACCCTGTCTCAAAAAGCAAAAAATAATAATAATAATAATAATGATAATGTTAAATGTTCCTAAGAACTATATGGTCAGAAGAATGTAAAGAAACCAAGATTCCACTATGTTCCAAGAATCCACATTTCTCAGGATATCAAAGGGAAGGATGGACTTAGGTGACAGTTAAAAACTTATATAACGGCGGGGCATGGTGGCTCACGCCTGTAATCCCAGCACTCGGGAGGCAGAGGCAGGAGGATTGCTGAGTTCAAAGCTTGCCTGGGCTACATAGTGAGCTCAGAGCCAGCCTGAACTACAAAGTGAGACCCTGTCTCAATAAATGAATGAATGAATGAATGAATGAATGAATGAATGAATGAATGAAATAAAAGGCAAAACTAAAACCAAGTGTGGCAGTGGCACCTGTCTGTAATCCCAGCACTTTAAGAGGCTGAAGCGAGAAGGCAGCCAGTTTAAGCCCAGACAGGCAACTGAGCGACTTAGACATTGTTTCAAAATAAAAAGTGGGAAAGGGCTGGGGATGCAGCTGGGGTTCAATCCTTCATACTGCGTTTTTAAAAATGATAGAGCTGAGGCTAAAACAAATAGGCATAAATATATGAATTCTTAAATCCAAAAAAAGAGAACATAATGACAAAAAATAGTCTCTGCAATCAACAAAAATGTATAACACATATTCCAATATTTAAAAATCTCAATTTAAAAATCAAAAACTTAATTTTTCCTTCATGGTACAAACTTCATCAATATTTCAATGTCCATAAATGCTCTGTGTTTTTCCAAAAGACATCATGATTTTAATTCTTTTCACTGTATACCTGAATTTTTCAGATCTGTACTTGCGATATTCCTTCTTGTTTAAAATGTGTATTTTAAAATGCTTTAATATGAACATAATAAGTTACTGCTAATATTCCCATTTTCAAAATATAAATTGAAATCCTACAATTTGATGCGTCTTACTTCTGACCAACAAATGCTTCCTTCCTTCTCACCAAATGAAAATTTTAAATAAATCACAAAAGTTAGTCTTCCAAAAGCTAGACCGGCAATCTGTTCCTTTAATCTATCAGAAAGCCTAGGAATAAAACTTAGCACCTCATTGATCAAGAGTCTGATGGCACCATAGGTAGGGTGTTTCCCTCAGAATCAATAACAAGTTCTGAGCTAACTCTTTACTAAGAAGTAATGGTTCACTTGGTAGAATTTGTCATAAAAATTTTCACAGTTACATGATTCACTGTAAAATTTCTCTGCTAGAAGATTTTAATATTTTCTACAGAACTAATATCCAAACATCTCTGGTCACTGCACAAGACTATTTTACTATATGAAAACTATCATTTTTAATTATCAGGTAAGAATCAATACCCAGAACTCAGACTTTGTACTGTGCACAATGAAGATGAACAAAATTATTATTATTATTATTATTATTATTATTCTTAATTTTGAGACAGGGCCTTGCCTTATAGTTCTGAGCTCACTATGTAACCCAGGCAAGCCTTGAACTCAGCAATCCTCCTGCCTCTGCCTCCCGAGTATTGGGATGACAGGCGTGAGCCACCACACCTGGCTGAACAAGATTATTTTTTGTACTTCATTTGTATGAATCTAAAAATAAGCAGGCGAATGTGTGTCATTTGTTAGAAAAGTGTATTGTGGCCATTTGTTAATAAAACATTTAAAATTGGACCATACAATTTCTATTCCTAATGTCTAACTTTTAAAAACACAGATGTATCTGTAAAGCAAAAAGAATCTAATGCTACTCCCTCCGCGCTGGTGACTAATCAGCATTACCTCAGCCAGGTCATCCAGAAATAGATTTCTTCTACTACCCCTTCCCCTCAGAGGACTGTAAAAAGCTCAGACAAGAGGGGCAGGTGATAGTGCTTCAAAAGATTAAAAACTCATAAATGAGGCTACTGTTCTTGACATTTTTCCTACCACCCGAGAAGTGATATTCACAAACACCATCCAATTCTTTGGGGTATGTATATTTTATGAACATTTGCCGAGCTTTCCGTGTTCCAAGCATCAAGCATGTTGTCAGCAATTAGTGAATAATGACTCATTTAATCCACAACTCACAAGTCGGCATCCTTACATTTCTTATCTTTGTAGATAAGAAAACAGGCCTGGAGACTTGCCCAAGGTCATAGAGATATTTGAAACCTAGTTAGTTATACAGCACTATCACAAGAAGCCACTGATAGTGACAATACAGGGAAGCATGTTGCAGTTTCTGTTTATTATTTATTGTTTTTATTTTGAGTAGTTATTCAAACTATTGTAAGTCACATGAGAGAAGTCACCAATTTTCTGAAGATCTGAAGTTGTTCTTTTCTATAGAAAAGTAAAGGGATTTACACTTTTTTTTTTTTTTTTTGAGACAGGGTCTCGCTTTGTAGTTCAGGCTGGCCCTGAGCTCACTATGTAGCCCAGGCAAGCCTGGAACTCAGCAATCCTCCTGCCTCTGCCTCCCGAGTGCTGGGAGTACAGGTGTGAGCCACAATGCCCGCTATTGTTGTATGTGGTTACCGGTGACCTAATTTGGGACCTTGTGCTTGCTAGGTAGGCACAGGAACCACTGAACTAAGTCTCTGGCCCAGGATCTACAGTTTTTAAAAGAAAAATTTCAGGGTTTCAAATCAACTCCCCTGCAGGAAATAACAATAAAACAATCATTTAAACAGGAGATGGGAGTAAAAAGGGCAAGTTCTGGAGTTAGATTTCCAAACAATTTAGCACTGAAATTCTTGATGGATTTCATAATCAGTGGTCATAAGTACAAAGATCAAAATAGTTTAGTGATTTCCTCCCCTTCAAGATGTGTTGCTGACTCATGGCTTCAGTTTCCCTAGAGCCTCTCTGTTCCACAGGGGAGAAAAAAAAAAGTCAGTAAATAGAATGATATTTCTCACAAAATAAAATCCTCATGGTCTTTTGCTTTTCCTCTTAATCAGAAAGTAGTTATTTTCCACTGGTACAAAATAAAGTAGACCATCTTCCCAAGCAGCCACTCTGTGGTACCTACTGATTGGATGTTTAGTGAAATTTAGTAATAGGTTTAGTCTTTGCTACTGGCAGCCATTTCACTTTACATATATTTTAAGAAGACAATCTTTAAGAAATGAGACTGCAATCAAGCTTTTCTGCAATAGTTTTTAACAGAAAAAAATTTAAACACTGCAGCAAGAACAAAAAGTAATTTTGTCATTTTTATGCAATACCTGTATGCTAAGTAGATGCTTGGCACGTGCCAGGCTCAGTGCCACACATCGGAATAGCCGAAGGACCACATCCTAACAGACTGGATCACACCACAGAGCCAAAAACAAGCAGAGGAGTAAATAACAGAGCCATGTGTCTTGCAGTCTGACACAGGCATATAAAATATTATAGAAGTGCTGCAGGTGAACAGCTCTGTCACTTTGGGGAAACACTAATGAGATGACCTTTAGTGTTGCCTTGAAGGGCAGTAGAAATTTAATAGGTGGAAAAGAGAAACAGAAGGTACCAATATTTCAAGGAGCAGGAACAACACAACAAAGAGCACAGAGGAGGGAAAGGCAATAATTTGTTTATGGATCTTGGTTGCTGGCAAAAAGCACCTGGGAGAGGAGGTTGGTTAGAAACTGGGCTGAAGATCAGTGCGGGGTGACTTGTGAAGATCTTCTTGGGTATTTTTAAAAGTCCACACTTTATAGTAGGCAAATAAGATTTTTTATGTTTATAAGTATGCAAAATAATGTATTTAAATATAAAGTTTCAAAGATCACTGTAATTGCAGTGAGGATGTGAGAGTAAAAGAAAGAAAAAAGAAAGTATTAGTCAGCCTGATGAATGATAGCAAGGGAGTAACCCAGGAGATCAAGAAGATGCATGCTGTGATGTGGAATCACTGCGATGGTAACCGCTAGGTCCACCGCGACAAGAGGAAGGATGACACAGGGTTGTGGTTCAGATAACTCGCGCCACTAGCGGGACTACAGATTATATGAAGAGTTAGATTTACACAGAGTTAAAAACACACCCAGCGTTGATGTGCCACAAGAAAAGGAGCACGAGGAGCAACTGAATCAGAGTCTCTGAAGGGGGCGTTTGAAGTAAAAGCCCACAGAGAGGTAGGAGTAAGGTGGCGGAATCAGAAGCAAGGAGACTCTCAGAATGAAAGCAGTAAAACACTGAGTCTTTGGAAGTCATGAGGTGATAGAAGCCACAGGACATCAACAGCCATGAGACCAAAGGAAGGAGAGTGCAGGGAAGTTAACTGGCAGAGGCAGGAGCAGAAAAGAGGCTCCAGGTCACTGCCAGGAGGAGCCCTTCGGAGGACATATGCTGGTAGGGAGGGGCACCCCAGCAAGAGCTGCTATTGAAGCCCCAGGAATGTGCAGGTCAACTTGAGGACAAACGTGTCACTGTTCCAGGTTGTCCAGGGCCATGTGAATTCCTCTGTCCCTCCACTGTCCCGTGGATCCTGACAACAAATCGCTGTCAGTTGAAACATGAGCTCACCCCTGAGTGTTAAAAACACAAAGACCAACAACAGAGTGAACAATATCTTTTAGAGTCTCAAAACAACTAAGTGCTTCAACACTCACTTATTTATTTTGTTATTGTAGTTTTAAATTTTTCTTTACTGGCTTGTTTGGTTTTCATGGAAACATTACCAAAAAGACAATTGAACTATGCTTATTTATGTTATACCTATGGCATTGAATTTATTTGCCAAGCCCTTCTAGAAATATGAAGTAATATATGAGATGCCATTCAAGGACTACACTCTTATTCAGAAATAATTTCTGAATAATCTCATTTCATAATCATATAAACACACATGCTGTCAAAGAATCTTCTGTACACAAAAGTATTCTTCAGACATTGTACATGGCTTGCTAATGTTTACCACAAATTCTAATCCTTCTCCTCACCACTTAAATCACAGTTGACTATAATCCACGAAGCTTCTTTTGGCTTAAAATTAACAAAGCACGGGCCAGAGGGTTAGCTCAGTGGTTCAGGTGCCTGCCTCGCAAGCGCAAGGTCCTGAGTTTGATCCCCGTAACTACATACAATGCTGGGCGTGGAGACTCACGCCCACCAGCAATCAATACCACATACGACATACCACAGTGCCGGGCGTGGTGGCTCACGCCTGTCATCCCAGCACTCGGGAGGCAGAGACAGGAGGATTGCTGAGTTCCAGGCTTGCCTGGGCTACATAGTGAGCTCAGAGCCAGCCTGAACTACAAAGTGAGACCCTGTATCAAAAAAAAAAAAAAAAAATAACAAAGCACTTGCTATAGCAGAGTACAGAACATGCGATGTGATTCAATAAATAAGTCAGAAAAGATATGAAACCCACAGATTGAGAGATTGAAAATCATACTAATCAAAATAGGTCACTCTGATTGAAATAACCTAGATCAAGTAAAAAAACTACTAGGTTTATGAGACACTGGATTTCAATAAAGAAAGAAAGATTTGTCAATTGCATTAGTCGTGGTAATATTTTGTGAATTTATGTTTTAAAAAAATCCTTACCTTTTTCAAATACATAGTAATACCCAGGATTTGCCTCAAAATAATACAGGTGGGAAGAAACAGATAATGACATACAGTAGGTGAAACAAGATGATTGGTTATGAGATGATTTGTTGAAGCTAAATACAGAGATTTTTATACAATTCTGAATCTTTTTCATATATTTTGAATTTCTCATGAAAACTTTAAAAAGCAGTGAAGAGTTTGAGCACCTGTGCTTTTTAATCCTTTATACCATATAAGGTAAGCAAAAGAATTTAAACATCAAAGTTCTTTGTGTGTGTGTGTGAACACACAAAATCTTTTGCGAGATCATATATTGTATTTTGTATATAGTTAGACTATACATAATACATGCAATTTTTGTGAAAATTAAGGGTACAAACAAGTATAAATATAAGGAAAGTGGGATGTAAAACAATAGACAGATTAAAACAAAATACAGTAAGAAAAACAAGAACTGATTATTCTTTATGGCATTCTCAAAATTTTCACAAAACTGGTACATATAATTTGTTCTTCAAAGGTAGGAGGCATCTAACAAGCAAAATGCCTAGCAGGGTATTATTATTCTCTGATCAAGAGAGAGAGTGAGAAGAAATCCAGTAGCACAAGAATCTTAAATGAGAGAGAAGCCTGGAGCAACGAATTATGATCAGTCATAAGGGGCCTTGGGTGCTGTATTGAGACCTCCAGACTACAGATGGGAGAGTTCCATCAAAGGCTTCTGAGCAGGGAGATTATCTGATTTCTGGCAATAGAACAATTGGGCTGAAGTGAAGTTTTGGTTGCAGAAAGATCAGTTAAGCAGATATCTCAAAAGTCTGATGACTAACCAAATGCCTAAGGAGATGAGTGCAGAAAAGATCATAGAAACCTCCCTCCCATTTTTCATGGAAGAGAGACTATGGGTGGGCCTGAGAGGATGGTATCACCAAACACTGGCATGGTGGGTGTGCAAGACAAAGCTCAAAGGAAAAAGCAAGAAAAGACAAAATGACTGATGTGAGGATGGGAAGGGCTGCCGGGGAACTACCATAGAAACACTCTCAGGTGAAATGTGGGGCCAGAATCAGGTATATGATGAAAACCAGAAATCTTAGCCTCAATAGTCTCAAAGGGGAAGCTGCTAAAGCTGCTGAGGTTTCAGATGCCCAAAGGAAAGTACAGAGATAGTAATTGTTTGTGCACATATTAATTAAGTCCTTACCATTATAAATATTTTTGCAATTAATCTGTTGCAGAAATTTAATATAAAGCTGGAGAGAGCAAAGCTCCAAACACATGGAAACTTTTCCAAAATCTCTGCTATCTCTAATTCATGGTAAAAACTTTAGAGTTTCTAAAGTTTGAAGTTTTAGACATCTGCAAGTATTTCTTTTTATTTTTAGCCCAGCTCAGAGTTTTCAGATTTAGTGTACATATTAACTAGCATACACTGCTACCCTTACAAAGCCTCATATACCCTATTTAACAGGCCATTTAAGGCGTTTTTTTGTTTGTTTGGTTGGTTTTTTTGAGATAGGGTCTCACTTTTGTAGTTCAGGCTGGCCCTGAGCTTACTATGTAGCCCAGGCAAGCCTCGAACTCAGCAATTCTCCTGTCTCTGCCTCCCAAGTGCTGGGATTACAGGTGTGAGCCGCCACACCCGGCACTGTGGTATGTGGTATTGATTGTTGGTGGGCATGAGTCTCCACGCCAAGCATTGTATGTGGTTACCGGGGATCAAACTCAGGACCTTGTGCTTGCGAGGCAGGCGCCAGAACCACTGAGCTAACCGTCCAGCCATTAAGGCATTTTAAAGGGCAATTTTGAGTACAATTTTGCCTGTGTGCTGATTTTAGAGCCTAATTTTTATGTCCTATACAATAATATTGAATATTCACCAGGAAAAAATACCATACCCACAATGTAAGAAAATATAGCCAACAACCTAAATTCTACTGAAATATACTTTTATTGGTGTCATAACAGATTTCAAGTACAATTTTCTATTTAAAGCCCACAACTGGTACTATGGGAAAGTTCACTCAAGTGGCCCCCTCAGAATCCCCCATCTGTGAGGCCCAGTACCCAGCCTGATCACTTTAAGAATATGGTCATGGGTAGAATGCTTGGCCGTGCCTATGTGTTCACAAGTTAGATAAAATAAGAGGGAGGATTGGATTAAAGGAAGGATCCTTAATAGCCCTTTGTCTGATACACAGCTAGTAAAGATTTTTTCCCATGTTGTTTGTTGTCTTCTAGCAGTGCCAGCGACTTCTTTGGCTGTGCAGAAGCTTTTCAGTAGGATGAGATCCCATTTGTTGATTCTTTCTGCTAGTTCTTGTGCTAGGGAGGTTTTATTCATAAAGTCTCTGCCTAAGCCAATGTCTCCAAGAGTTTTACCAAGCCTGTTTACCAGCA
>PVIC010046976.1:0-14015 GCA_004025085.1 Thryonomys swinderianus
AAAAAAAAAAAAAGGCTCTGTAGTGAGTGATTTGCCCATTTGCAACCCAGAGTTTGAGAATTCAGGATGCTTCATCTCAGGGACTAAATCACAGCATCTTTTCATAGCCACCATGGCAGAGTGCTTTCTTTTTTAGCCACTTTGAACCCCCCATTGTTTTCTTACACACCCCAAGTGGACAAATGGCCCTGCAAACTCTCTTCTACTTTTCCAGAGAATCCCTGTGGGCTCTCTTTGATGAGGAGAAAGGAATGCATGTTCTTTTTCTCCTGGATTGGGGAATGAGAAAGCTTCAGCAGAGAACGTAGAACAAAGCATCGTCCCCCAGGCTCTGGGAGATCCTTCTCCCTTGCTGCCTCAACTCCTTTATCCCAGGCCACTTCTTGCACCTAAAAGACTGCTCTAACTCTTTCTTTTTCTATGTTTGTCAAATATTTCTCACTTTAAGAGTTCAGTGTTGCTTTGTTTCTTTCTTAAATGAAGTCTTGTGAAGCAGAGGGAGAATATGTATGGAAAGAAAAGATTCCAGGACTGTAAGTCTGGAAAGTAGAATCCTTTTTATACCACTTTTTTCATTGAAGATTTGTACTTAAACAATGGTAAAGTGAGAGAGGTTTCTTCCAGCTTACCTTGGGCAATTCACACTCTCTTTGCTTCCAAGCTTTCTTATTTGAGAAATGGAGCTAGAAATCGTTCCTCTCTGTCCACATCAAAAAAATAGATGACTGATGTTGTATGGAGTATAAATTGCTGGTCATATGCTATTATTTATATTATTTTTTACATTTGCACTATGATCAGTCTTTACAGGAAAAAACAAACTTTTTTTCTGAGTTTTTTTAAGTTACTTCAAGTTTCAAGTTAGTAATTAAACAGATGAAACTAGAGGATAAAGGTTATGCTGTAAAATGCTTCCTAGAGGCAGTCCTTTCTCTGAATAGTAACTACTTTCAATTAGTTTCTTTGTTCATTTTCAAAAATATTTTCTATGTATACAAACATATATATATGTAAATAAAAGCATATATTTATTTTAAAAGTAGTAACCCATTTCTGTATCTTCCTTTGTTAACTGTATAATAATCATTCCACATTAATATATTATACTGCATGTTATAATTGCATATGAAAAACATTAAGTTTATTTCAGTGGTTGGCTATTTCCAGTTCTGCTATAATGACCATCCTGTGTTTTTTATCTTGTCTTTTTCCAGTTCAGGCTGACTTTGAACTCACTATATAGCTCAGGCTGGCCTTGAACTCTTGGCAATCCTCCTGCCTCAGCCCCCCAAGTGCTAGGATTACAGGCATGTGCCACCACACCTGGCTGTCCTGTGTGTTTATTTATGGAAATAGGTCTTTGTCATAGAACTGTAGAAGTGAGGTAGCTAGGTGCAAGTTTATGAGCCCTTTACATTTTAGTGGAATTTGCCCAGGCTGTCCTCTGAAGAAATGTCAGAATCTTACGTTTGCATTGATAGAGTGTTTTTATGTATTTTCACCAATATGGTGCACTGATCTCTATTTATTTGAATTTATAATGCTATATTATACTTGATGTAGTTTTTTATTGATGTGATTTTGAGTGATCTTGAACATCTATCTCTTGTATGGATTTTAAAGTCATGGATCTGTGGCATACTTGTACATGCTCGTTTTCCATTTGAAAGAACACACATTAAGAGGACTGGCCTAGATTGCTCAGGTCCTCAGGGCTTGTCTGGTCTCCCTTGCAGCTCCCCACATCCTCTATATTTCTGGTCTTCATGTCTCCATGCTGCTTCAGCAGACACAGAAGCCCCAGGCCATGTATTGCCATCACTGCATCTATCTATTTGCCACAACGAGTCAAAGTTGAATGCACACTTCTGGGTTATTGATGACTCTTTTTTTTCTAAGTACCAGAAGTTTTTATTTCTCTTCACCAAATCCCAGGGAGCTGATCTGAGGCAAGTGTCTTCCAAATGTTTTAGCATAACAGATGGATATGTGAAGACATGCACTTGGCTCTCTAAACACCTAGTGGCTAGAGTCAGCATGTATATGTTTGATGGTTGCAATCACAGGAGTCCTAAACCAGGCAGTATCACATGGAATCTGCACTGGGACCTCTAAGATATGTGCTCCCATCTCCAGCTCTAATATGGACTTGCTGAGAAAGACTGGGCGTGTCCACTGTGTTTCTCCACTGTGTTTCTGAGGCTCAGTTTCATGATCCAGAGGCCTTCAAGCCACAGTGATTATCTCTTACCTGTGGGAGGGGAGGGAAGGGGAGGGGAGGGGAGGGGGAAGATATTAGGTTCATGTAGGAAGAACCTCTGCCTGCCCAGTATACTTGAGAAAGCCTCTTTTGTGCTGATGGGTGGCTCCACAGTAGAGAGTGTCCTGGGTTGAACAGAAGCTGTCAGGAGAGCCCTCATTCTCCTGTTCTTTCCAGTCCTGGTCTGGGAGTTGCTTAGAGAGTGGCCTTGGCTGGACCATTAGGTCCAGTGACACTAGCTGTGTCCCTGAGTCTCTGCAGCTGGAGGCAACAGCTGCTGCTATGCCTCTTAGCAGACATCTTGAGATTGGGGTAGTGCACCTCTGTGGTGTCACAACTTATTTGTTGGATGGTTTCATCCAGAACTGGGGTGCATTCTAGGTGCCTTCAAAAATGTTACAGATTTAAAGCTATAATTACTGTAGATAAAGCAATATTATATTATATAATATAAATCCCAGTGTTTCCTAATGTATTAAATTATTAATGTTCTGGCTAGAGGTCATCTACTCTAATATTTAAGAAAATATTTTTACTGTATGTAGAATCTGTATAATTTGGCACTTATCTGGACACAAGGATGTGATCAAGTCTAGAAATGAGAAAAACTAACATTCTGGGTATTTATAGGAAAATGAGCACAATATTTCATAATACTAAAAGCACAGATTTTAAAGGAGCAAAAAGCTACATGGAATTTTCAGTGGCAATGATATTACTCTTGGTCCTTTGAGCAGCAGCTGTTAAGACTGGATTAGACATGCAAGTATTTAATGAGCAGAGAAGTCTGTGGAAGAAAATGTGGAGGGAGCTGGGAAAGGCTAGGGGAGCCACCAGCTTGCCTTGTAAGTCTGATCCCAAAGGGAGGAGAGGTGGAGGAGGGCTTGTTGGAATTCAAGGACTGTGAGCCTGTGGAAGGCTGGAGAGAAGTTCTGAGTCAGTGTCATGTGTCAGGAGGTCCTGCATCTCTTGGGAATGGGCTTGCCTAAGAATTCTTACAGAACCCAGTTAGGAGTGAGGAACAGCCCATGGAAGTGTGTCTGTGGATTATATCACACAGCTGCGGGGGCCCTTGGTAGTTTATGCTTTCTGTTATAGATAGGGGCCTGAGAGGAGCATTCTTGTGGCTCCATGTCATCTGACAGTACTGTCTATGACTTGGTCCTACATGTGAGTAGTCAGGTCATTTTGTTGGGAAACAGAGACAATTATGCAAGTTGTCTTTGCAGAAGAAGTTTCTTGGGATCTATGAACTCTTTGGAACTTCCTCATAATATGCATTTTGAGTTAGGCTTGAAGTACCCATCAGAGAGTCCTGTGCCTTCTCTAGCTCTATTGCTTTGTAGAATCATAAAGTTGGATTTGTCTCCTGCTTTAGTTATCCCAAAACACCAGAGATCCATTTGGAAACATTTTGGTGCCCTATATCCCATGCCCCCATTCAAACTCAGCCATAATCATGGGGGAAGTTCTACAAAAGTTCACATTCTCCTGGGCAGTATCCTTCCTGGAGCACAGAAGTACAGCTTCTTTCTGCTTTCTAGCCACCCTCAGGGCTTTTCTGAGCTGCCAGAGTCTGCCTGGGTCAGGGGGATTAATGTCCCACTTAGTGTGATAAAGGACACTATTTCAGGCAGTAGGGGAGTGCCCCTGAGGTCAGTCCTCTACAGACCAGAGATGGTAGTTTGCACAAGATTTCCCCAGATCTTTGCTCTCCTCTGAAGGCTTCAGGTGGACAATTTTGGGTGACATTTAGACTCATCTTTGGAACTCCCTGCGGACTGGAGTATCTTTTTTTCAATAGTGTAACTCCAATCATCTACTCTGATTTGGTCTTGTTGCCCTTTTGCTATCTAACTTTCCTTGGCTCCTCACTTTTTGTTCTGTTACCTATGATTACCTCCAAAGAAAACAAATAGTACAAAGCCTTGTCTCAGGATCTGACTTCAGGGGAATTAAACAGGGACAACAGCTCTCAAAAACCTGAAAAGTATGTCCTGATACCTTAGGTGGCTGCTTGAATCTTTCCACAAAATGTGTGTGAAGAGAGAAGGACTTCTCTCTTGATAAGTTTTTCTCCATACTTCAGTTAAATGATGTGGAGAGCTATGGACACTCAGTGGGAGGCATCTGAAATTGCAGTGTCAGTGTGGCTGGTGCAGAGATAATTAAGATGGTGGTTGTTGGTTCCCTGCATCTGACCCAATACTTTAGCCGTTTGGCATTTCTTCACCTAGGGTCAGTATAGAGCCTCTTCTGTATAGACTCCATAAAGAACTCAGTCTGAATATGGCTCTACTGTAGGCATCCAGACTGTATTGCTTCTAGGGAATGTTCAGTACTCTCAGATCTCTTGCTTCTTGACCATTAGCTTAGATTTGTGATAATTCTTAACTCTGACTTAATGTTTCCTTTGTTCTGGGTTTAATATGTACAAAGATGAGTCAATTCACCTCACTTTATTTTTTGGTAATGTTGGGGAATAGTCTCAGGGTAAGGTTGTACCATTAAGCTGTACTCCTAACTTTACTTTTTAAAAAACTGTGATAAAATATATACAACAGGGCCAGAGATTTAGCTCAGTGGTTCCGGTGCCTGCCTCGTAAGCGCAAGGTCCTGAGTTTGATCCCCAGCAACCACATACAGTGCTGGGCATGGTGACTCACGCCCACCAGCAATCAGTACCACATACCACAGTGCTGGGCGTGGTGCTCATGCCTATAATCCCAGCACTCGGGAGGCAGAGACAGGAGGATTGCTGAGTTTGAGGTTTGCCTAGCCTACATAGTAAGCTCAGGGCCGACCTGAACTACAAAGCGAGACCCTGTCAACACACACACACACACACACACACACACACCCACACACCATTTAACATTTAGAAGTATATAGTTTAGTGGCATAAGTTCACTGACTTTTTATTCCATCGATCCACAGTTCTTTTCAGTTTTGAAAAGTGAAACTCTATGCTTGTTAAACGTCAACATCTAATGTTCACTTCCTTCCAGACCCTAGTAACCATCATTCTAATGTCTGTCTTTAGGGCTGACTTTTCTTTTTCTTTTTTTTGAGACAGGGTCTCACTTTGTAGTTCAGGCTAGCCCTGAGCTCACTATGTAGCCCAGGCAAACCTTGAACTCAGCAATCCTCCTGCCTCTGCTTCCTGAGTGCTGGGATTACAGGCGTGAGCCACCATGCCCAGCACTGTGGTATGTGGTACTGATTGCTGGTGGGTGTGAGTCACCACGCCCGGCATTATTGTATGTTGTTACCGGGATCAAACTCAGGACCTTGTGTGCTTGTGAGGGAACCACTGAGCTAAATCTCTGGCCCTTGGGCTGACTTTTCTAGTACCTCCTATAGGTGGGTTCATACAGTCTTTGTCTTTTTTTTTTGTGAGTGGCTTATTTCACTGGTTTAATGTGTTCCAGGTATGTGAAGGTTGTAACATGTATCAGAGTTCCTTTTCTTGTAATGGAATAATATTCTATTGCATGTATATACCATGTATTCTTTTTTTAAAAAATTGAATTCTTTAATGGTACAATTTATATACATCTCACAATCACACATAACATTGGGGAATTTGTACCAGTATATGACACAAGTTAATTCTCATTTTTACCCTTATCCCTACCCACCCACACCTCTCCACCCCTTATATACATGCTCTTTTATTTTCTTTCAGAATCGTTTTTATTCCTTTCCCTCATTACATTCTACAAAAACTGTCATACGTTCCAGAGCTCATTTGCATCTACAGGTGCTCATATCAAAGAGAAGATCTGGTATTTGCCTATCTGTGATCTATTTATTTCACTTATTAGTGTGTCCTCCAGGTGTATCCTTTTGCACATAAATGAATCAATCTTTATTCACACATTTGTTGATGGACATTTGGTTTGCTTCTGTTGTGTTTTGGGTGTTGCAAATAATGCTGCTTTCACATGGTTGTATGGTATAAGACTTGCTTATGATGGGATGTCTTCCAAGAAGTTTTCTCTTATCCCCTTGTTAGACAATGAGCAGTGGTGTGGCAGTGTGTCATTTCTCTTGAAGTCCCACTAGTAAGCAGAGGACCTATCACATGGTGAACACTGAAATCAGTGGTTATTGAATTCCTTGATTCTTCCCTGTTATTTCCCCTAAAGATGAAGAGCTACTGAATTTCCATAATGGTTTATTCCCTTCTACTTTATGTAGCAGACAGCTGTAATAATTTTTGCCAACTCCAAACTCTTTGGGAGGTGTTGAGCAAACATTTGCTGAGTAAATGGGTTTGTTCCTGTCCATGCTCCTTAGCTATATGGCACTGCTAACTTGTAAGCTGGGTGTCATGTTTCTTCGACATCTCTATATTATGTCTCGAACACCTGTGAATTGACTCAGTGTCTCATGGTGTGTTCTGCAACCGATTTCTGCCTATAGTTCTGGCCTGGCCTTGGACATTCTGACTCAGATTTATAATCAGGCTGTCTTAATGAGTTCTGCTCATCTACTGGCAATAAGGAGCAGGACTGTGAGGCTTTAAATGAGGTGTATGTCAAACACCTAGGGCCTGGCTCATACAAGTGCACAGTAAAAGGAAATAATGCTTCTTAAGCATAGTATTCTTTGTTATATGCAACAACATTTGCATGTTCTATATGAATATCTGTATTCTTTTTACTTTTTTTTTTTTTTTGGAGACAGGGTCTCGCTTTGTAGTTCAGGCTGGCCCTGAGCTCACTATGGTGCCCAGGCAAGCTGCCACGAACTCAGCAATCCTCCTGTCTCTACCTCCCGAGTGCTGGGATTACAGGCATGAGCCACCATGTCCGGCATTGTGGTATGCGGTGTTGATTGTTGGTGGGTGTGTCTCCATGCCCAGCATTGTATGTGGTTACTGGGGATTGAACTCAGGTCCTTGCGCTTGTGAGGCAGGCGCTGGAACCACTGAGCTAACCCTCCAGCCCCATGTATTCTTTTTACTTTTTATGCTATTCTTTCCTCAGGAAAAAAATTTAAATAATATTCTGAAGGTTTTATATATATATATATATATATATAAAATTAGAAATATTATATATATATATGAGAATAAAAGTATCAAGAGTAATGTTTTAGAGATTATAATTCCCAAATTAGTAATCAGTAAATATTATAGAAGTGCCCTGTGGGATACTCCTTACTATGTTTTCTTTTTGGGACTGGAGTGATCACATTGAACAGTTTGTATCATCAAGGCTTTCAGAATACTTCACTCCTTCATACTCGGTAAATATTATAGAAGTGCCCTGTGGGATACTCCTTTCTATGTGTCCAAGCTAAGACCTGGGAAAATCACATCAGCAACTCCAGGATAATGGTGTGATTTCAGTTGTGCATCTTCTTTTGCTCCTCACATGATGAATGCCTGAGATTTCACCAAAGAACATAAGACATTTAGTTTAGCTTGGGTTCTGCATGCATTTTAGCTTTACAGGCACGCAATCTCTTGCAATTGTTCAGCTTTTCCTGATAGCACAGAAAACACTATAGACATGGAAATGAGAGGGCATGGCTGTGTTCCACTAAAACTTTATTTATGGACATTGAAATTTGAATTTCATATAATTTTCACACATCATAAAACATTATTCTTCCTTTGATATTTCCTAACTATTAAAAATGTAAAAGCCATTTGTAGCTTGTGGGTCATACAAAAACAGGTGGTAGGGCAGATTTAGCCCACAAGCTATGGTTTGCATACTCCTGACTCTGACTTAGATGAAATATGAATTGCTCCAGGTGGAATCAGTCTTTAAGTATTATCCATCATTGGAATTTCCTTCTGAAAAAAGGAATTGTGTCTTTTAATTGAGGACAGGAGTAGGGAACCACATTAGGTGTGGGAAATCTTTGAGGGTACTAGAGCCCTGAGGTATAGAATTTTCAAGAAATAGGATTAGTTGAAGTTTGATAGAAAGAGCTTTGGCCATGAATAAATTATTTTGGTTTAAATCCTAACTAAGTCACTTCCTATTTGTGAAATCTGGGGCCAGTTATTTGATCTCTCTGAGCTTGCTTCCTCACCTGTGACAGAGACACTATCCTCACAGTATGGTTGTACAGACTAGATCACATTAAATACCTAGGGGTTAATATGTTAGTTCCTCTATATTTTGGGCTGATTATTACCTTGATTTGTTTTTACTTAAAACCCTTAAAGAAATGTGCTCTGGGAATGGGAAAAAAAGATGGAAAACCTGGCCACTGAAGAGGCCGTCTCTGACTGGAGAACAGAGTCCTGATTGCAGGGGAAGACCAGGGAGGGAATGGAGCTAGAGGCAATGTCTGTGCTGGGGATGTCAAGTGACTGGAGGGACAGGACTGGGAGCTGAGAAAGAGCAGCAGGAGCAAGGCCAGACTTAGAAGTGGCACAGACAGTTGGGGGGCTGGAGGCCACGGAGGATGTGGGGGTTTAGGAACAAGATGCTGGATTACCAGTATTCTCAGAGGAGTACCTGATTAGTAGGGGCATCCAGAGGCTCCTTGCCCAACTCTATCACTGGTAGGATTTATTAATGTGTCTATAGAATGCAAAAGATACTTTCACTGATACGAATTTTATGAAAATTATATGAAAGATGAATTATATAATGGATATTCTGGTAGAGTTCCTTTGGTTATAAGAAACAAAACTCTTCTGTAGTATTTATGTTGTTTGAGGTAAGTGGATTTAGTGTGAAGACCAGAACAGTTCTGTCTGATGGGCTTCTGCAGTGTTGGTAATATTCTTACTTGCACTCTCCAATATGGTAGCCATCAGCCACATGGAACTATTGGCACTTGAAATGTGGCAAGTGTGACCCTGAAGTTTAATTAATTTAAATTTACATTGAAAAAGCCAAGGATTATTATACTGAATAGTGTAGATAGAGATTTTGAAGAAGGTTCTGAACAAATGTTCTTTGTTCACTTTCCACCCACCAAATGGCAACTTCCTTTTGTGTGTTCCATTTCTAGTTCCTGGAATACAAGGGGAGAATTAACTAGTCTAGTTCATCTTTTTGTAACCTCTGGATTAATGACCTTTGAGTGATATTCTTCAGCTCTGTCGTGGCTGGGCCCAACAGCTGGGCCCTGCCTTGTGAACACAGGTCTACACACAGGATTCTAGGTGAACAGATCTTTAAAGGGTTGTGGGGAGTCTGTGGACAGAGAAAGCAGTGACTGGAATTGTTAACAGAGACAGAGCTCTTATGGGTTTCCAGGGGTGAAAGGAGTTTACAGGAATGTCATTCATTCATTCAGCCACTGTTTTTTTTTTTTCTTTTAATACAGGGTCTCGCTTTGTAGTTCAGGCTGGCACTGAGCTCACTCTGGAGCCCAGGCAAACCTTGGACTCAGCAATCCTTTTGCTTCTGCCTCTGGAGTGCTGGGATTACAGGTTTGAGCCACTATGCCTGGCATTGTGGTATGTGGTACTGATTGCTGGTGGGTGTGAGTCACCATGCCCAGTATTATTGCATGTGGTTACCAGGATTGAACCAGGGACCTTGTACTTGCTAGGCAGGCACTGGAACCACTGAGCTAAATCTCTGGCCCAATTAAATCACTTTTTATGAAATAACATTTGTGAGCCAGGTAGAGTGCTGGACCTCAAGACTACCACAATAAATAAGACAGAGGTAATCCTTTATTTCCAAGCTCATGGATTAGCAAAGAAAGCAGAAGATGAAATAAGTGATAACATGTAAAACTTGTTTGGTTTCATGGAGGAGTAGAGAGTGTTCAGGGAGCCCACAGCAAGAAATCCTACACCCATTTGAGGGCTCAGAGTAGAAGTCTGGGAGGGGGAGACAAGCATTTGTCATTCTGAAGGATGGAGGCCAAAGTGTAGTAAAAGTGTAGGCAAAAGTGTAGGCAAAGTGTAGCCTAGAAGGAGATAACACACATTTATCAAAATTAGAACAAGCTTAGTGAGGCATATTGTGTGTTATGAGGTTGTGGCTCCTGGTTCTGCAAGTTTGGTGCAAACTTCAGTCTGTTGTAGCCTCCTGAAGATTCTCAGCACATATTAATGGAGGCTCTGAGAGGCCCTAAGTAAAAAATTTTAATCCTGTTTTATTAAACTCTTATAAAATTTATTTAACTATACAACCTTATTGCCATCATGTATTTCCTTAGCATCAGGCAGAACCAATGTTCCATGGAGCACAAGTTGAGGATCATAATCAGAACATTTTAGCTGTGTCCAATAGAAAGAGCTGCCCAATCAAGTTTGTTCTGTGCCTGAAAATAGATGTGGATCTTTCTGCTAAAATATTTGGCATCTCTAGAGTCAGATTCATCTGACTGCAACTGCAAGGCCTTTGATTTCCCCCTGGAGCACCTCCATAGAGGGTCTGCTTGCAGCCTGAATGGAATTAATTTATCTGCTGCCATTTCTCCAGTATCCAGATACTTGGGAAATCAGTTCCCTTTTCCAGTTGTCTACATGTCTGGAAATTCCCTTCCCACCAGGTCCATAACATCTTTCTCAGCAGATGCACTTTCTCTTCAGGGAGCTGTGAAGGTAGTGCTGTCCTAGCTATTATCTCATTCCGTCTTCAGATTATGTTGCCCATGTCTTCATGTAGGGCATTTTCTTGTCCATTCAAATGAGTACTAGGCTTTTGAGTCAGGCTCAACTTCTATTACTGACCACTTAGTGATTGTGGATGGCCAAACTTTGCTTTTCTCTGCCTCAGTTTTCTCATCTATAAATCAGAATTTATATTACCTACTACCCAAGATCTGTGAGGCTTAAGTTACAGAAACTATATCATTTTAAATGTCTTAGTACCTTTAGAACAGCATTGCCACAAAGAAGTGTGTATCACCTTTTCAAGAAAAGACTAGAACTGTAATTGTTTTGGATTTGATTTGAAATTCCCTCCTAGAACTGCTTTGTGTTTTTGGTAATAGGGTTTGAAATTCTCACAGGACAATGTTTTTCTCTAAGATATGTTAATATTTAATCTTTTAAAATTTGTAGTCATGCCTCCATTGTTTATTTTCCTTTCCATGTCTCTGTCTCTTCTTTTTTATTTTTGGTAATTTTTTTGAACATGTAAGTTACTTGTCATGTATTTTATCAGTTTAAATGGTGTACAGTCTAATGGCTTTTTGTATACTTGGAAGGCTATGCATCACACACCAAAATAAATTTTAGAATATTTTTAATCACCTGAAATTATTATTTATTAGTAGTTATTCTTCATATTATGGACAACATGTTTATGTCCCTCCACGTTCATATGTTGAAACTCTAGCCTCAGATTGTATGATATTAGGAAGTGGGTCTTTTGGATGGTAATTAGGTTTCCATATGGTCATGAGGTTGGGGCCCCCATGATCAGATTAATGTCTTAATAATAAGAGAGAGTCTACAACTTGTTCTTTTTGTGTGCATGAAGTGAGGAAAACCATGGGAAGACCAGGAAGATGATCTCAGACCACAGCCTCCAGAATTCTGAAAAGTGTTTGTTGTTTATGAAAGTTGGTCTATGATATTTTTGTTATAGCAACTTGAACTACTGAGAAATCACATTTTGTCTCTACCTTTCTTCCTCCTCTCAGCCTTGACAACCATTAATACACTTGCTGTCTGAATTTGACATTTCAGGATATTTTGCATAAATGGAATCATATGATATATGGACTCTATGACTGAATTCTTTCATTTTTTTTCAAATGTCATACATGTTCTGACATTATCAATACTTCACTCCTCTTTATGACTGAATATTATTCTGTTGCCCTTTTGTTTGTCCCTATATTGATGGACATTTGTATTGTTGATGGATCTTTTGGTTCCTGTGAACAATACTACTATGAATATTCATGGACAAATATTGCTAGTTACATTGCTAATTCTTTGGTTATATACCTATGAGTAGAGTTATTGGGTTCATGTGGTAACTCTGTTTAACATTTTGAGGAACTGCCAGACTCTTTTCCACAGTATCAGTACCATTTTACATTTCCACCAGTAATACCCTGTTGTTTCTTTGTTTTTTTTTCAATACTTCCACCAGCCATCTTACTTGTAAACAGGTAACTAGGCCTAAAGATCTATTATTAATATGCGTTTTTTTTTAAAGGAAACTAAAACCTTTGAAGAATTTCATCTGAAGAGTTAGGTACACATATTGAGATAATTGTGTTTTATTTAAAAATGAAATAAAATGGAAGAGCATGGTGGTGGTAGACAGTATATGTTGCAAGTTATTGTTATGCAAGTGACTATAATCCCTTTGCAGTCAAGGAATTTAAGTTGGTCTTACCTCCGTTTCCTTCATAGAACTAGCAAGCCACTTAGGATGAACACTCACTTATCTTCCTTTCATTTGCTTACTTGATGCTTCACATATGAAGTTATAGTGTGCATCCATTAATTTGATGGTGTGTAATTGAAAATATAGAAGGCTAATTTAAATGCCAGGGGGCCCTCCATTCTATTTAATGAAGGGGGTCCCAAGGAGTAGATGTGTGCAAGCTGAACAGTGAATGCAGTCTTGAACTATAGAAATTATTTATGAATAATTATAAGCACTTGCCACCTTTTGACAAAGGAAATAAATACATGATTCAGGTGGCCAGTTGAGTGAGTGGTGATGGTGCTGTTAACAAGGAATGGAACAGTTAAGTCCAAATGAAGCTTTGAGCAAGAGGAAATGAGACATTTAGCTCAGTGGTTCCAGCGCCTACCTAGCAAGTGCAAGGTCCATGGTTTGAACCAGGTAACCACATATAACAATACCAGGTGTGGTGGCCACGCCTGCTGGCAATCAGTACCACACACCACAGATACTGGGTTTGGTGGCTAAAACCTGTAATCCCAGCACTTGGGAGGCAGAGGGAGGAGGATGGCTGAGTTCGTGGCTTGCCTGGGCTACATAGTGAGCTCAGGGCCAGCCTGAACTACAAAGTGAGACCCTGTCTCAAAAAAAAAAAAAAAAAAAAAAAGGTGGGGGGAAATAGGAACTGATGGGTGTGTTCTTAGAAGACATTTTTTGGAAGATTTGGGGATTGAAAGAACAGGTTTGCTCTGTCATTATTGTTTCAACCTACAGCAGCCCTCTGTACCATTCAGAGAGGAGCTGGAAGTCAGTTCAGATTTTAGTGGAGAAGATAAGAAGCCAATAACATCATAAAATCACATAAAAATGTGCATGGAGTTGGGTAGCACAGAGTAGGGAGCTTCTGAAAGCAAGGTCAAGTGCTTTGGTTTTCTAGAGGTGCTATAGTAAATTACTCCAAACTTTGTGGATGAAAACAATGGAAATTGCTCTTTGCAATTCTGGAGAGCATCAGTCTGGCATCTGGGTGCCTACAGAGCTGTGTTCCTTCTTTTGGTTCTCAGAGAGGATTTTTTTCTTTCTTCTCCAGTTTGTGGTGGCTCTTAGTACTTTTTGGCTTATGGCAGCATCACTCCAGTCTCACAGCACTTTCTTCTCTTCCCATTTCTCCTCCATGTCTCTTCTAAGGGAACTTGTCATTGGATTTAGGGCTCATCTAGGTAATCTAGTAAGATCGCATCTTGAGATCTTCATTTCAGTTGCCCATTTTTGAATTGGGTCTTTAAACTTGGGGAGGCTGATCTGTTTGAGTTCTTTATATATTGTCGATAATAGCCCTTTGTCTGATACACAGCTAGTAAAGATTTTTTCCCATGTTGTTGGTTGTCTTCTAGCAGTGCCAGCGACTTCTTTGGCTGTGCAGAAGCTTTTCAGTAGGATGAGATCCC
>PVIC010046978.1:0-14041 GCA_004025085.1 Thryonomys swinderianus
CAGCACAATTAGCAATATGATGGAGGAAGCCCAAGGAGTCCTGTGATCATAGACAAGGCTTCATAATCCAATCTATACAAGGAGGGATCATGCAGTAAAAGGGGTACCAGAAGGATGAATAGAAGTTAGACAGGTAAACTGTGAGAAAGTGTGGAAGGGGAGGGAAAGGAAGAACAAAACATTTCAAGCAAGAATCTTTTGCTTGTGCAAAGGTCAAATGTGAAAGAAAACACAGCAAGTTTGGAAAACTAAACTTTTAGCTGAAACATAGCATGTTCCCATGGGAAGAGACTCATACGTTAGATGTTAGATCATTTTCTTAGTTACTTTTCTCATTGCTGGGACAAAATAACTGGCACCCATGGTTAAAGGAGGAAAGGCTTATTATGGCTTAGTCCCTAGTTGCTGGCTCCAAGGCAGGGTAGTGTGGCAGAAGGGCATCACAGAGGAAAATATTTCATGGCAGGCAGAAGGCAACAACACAGCAAGCAGTAGCATAAATAGCAGCAAGAATGACAGCAGCCCCTTCTTGTTCCTATAGTGTATCCAGGTAACATACCTGTAGGGTAGGTAGCACTCATACCCATGTGGGCCTTCCCATTACCCATACCCAGAACTACACCACCTGGACTCATTTAGTAATCACAGACCTTGATTCCATTATCACACATTTAATCCCAGGATCAGTCTGGCAGAAGGAAAAGGAAGTAATTGTGGTAAATAGCATAGGTTTTGTTTAAATCCAGCCACCTCTGAAAGCCACCATTTCTGAAATAGAAATTTAAATTACATGAGTGATGTTCCATCAAACTAAAAAGAATCATGAATCCTGAGCACCTGTGGAATGATATTAGATTAGAGAGGGCAAAAACTCCACAAGTCCTTCTGAGACTTGAAAAGCCCATCTGTGATCACATTAGGCTCTGGGGAAACATTAGACACAAGTCATAGCAATCATTAAGACCAACCTGGTATACCATGATGTAAGTTTTGGCTTTATTCTGAGAGGAGGGGGAGCTACTGGACAGTTAAACCTGGGAGCAACATTCCCTTTTGTTTTAACTCATACAATTTTCCACATTCAAAGGGCTACTGCTCTGTGCCTAACCTAGTTAATTTTATAGTTGGGGAAATACATGGGTGAGTCTACTTGCCTAAGATAATTCTTCTGTTAGTTGCAAAACTAGGACCAAAAGGCAAGGCTCTGGATTTCCAACAGAGTGGCTTCAAAAGGCTAGCATTTCTCTTTTATAACCAATTCAGGGACCAGATCCCACCAAATATATGGGTAATATTTTTTCTTCTTATCTTATTTTTGAGACAGGGTCTCACTTTGTAGTTCACTTTGTGGCCCTGAGGTCACAATGTAGACCAGGCAAACCTCGAATTCAGCAATCGTTCTGCCTCTGCCCCCCAAATGCTTGGATGACAGGTATGAGCCACCATACCTGGCATCTTGTTATTTTTTAATTGAATTCTTTATTGGTACATTTTATATACAGTTCACAATCACACACAACGTTGGGGAATTTGTACCAGTAGATGACACAAGTTAGTTCTCATTTTTACTCACATCCCTACCCACCCACTACTCCACCCCTTATATACATGCTCTTTTATTTTCTTTTGGAATCATATTTATTCTTTCCCCTCATTACGTTCCCACAACAAATTTCCTTTGGATATTTCCTATTTTACAAAAACTCATACATTCTAGAACTCATTTACATCTATAGGTTCTCATACCAAAGAAAAGATTCAGTATTTGCATATCTGTAATCTATTTATTTCACTTATTAGTGTGTTCATTTGCACATAAATGAGTGAATCTTGTCATTCTTTATGGCAGTTATTTTTTTTAAACAACTTCTTCCTGAAAGGTTAAAAGAGGGATCAACATGTAATTGTTGATCAATAATATAACCCAAAATATATGCCCTTTAAAATAAAAATCAAATTTATTGGGATTCTCACTATTTCACTGACACTTGAAATCCTAAGGAACACAAGGGAAAATGGAAACTTAATGAAAAAGAAAGAAATGCAAGTTCTGGTTTTTAAAAAATCATCCTCCACAAACATCCCCACAACTCTTTGCATGGCATTAAGGAAAGAAATGTGTGTGTGTCTATATATGTGTAAGCCATCATTTCTTAACTAGCAGTTTAAATCAGATGAGGGTTGTAACATCAAATTACAAAGAACCATGAATTCTGAGCACTTGTGAAATGACGTGAGATCAGAGAAGGCAAAGACTTCAGAAGTCTGTTTGAGACTAGAAAAAAAGTGGCTCTCTATAACGTGTGTTTTATAGAAACAGCCAGTTGGATGATCATGTGTAACGTTGTGAGCTCTAGCAAACATTTCAGAAAGACTCCCTTGTAACAAGATGCTATACCTTGTATTTATCATATATGTATATATATGCACATATACATATATATAAAACAATGTCTCAAATGCTTTCAAAGTAGTTACCCTCAAACCAGTGAGGTACACAGGTAACTTATTTTTTGGGCCTCAGTCTGGCAGCTCTCAAGAGCAGAATGGTGAAATAAGCACCTTGCCTAGGTGTCTAAAGGTTAAGACTTCAGCCTGCTCCAGAGGGTCGCTAAGGTGCATCGCAATGAGGGCAGCTTCTTGGAAGAGCCCTCAGTGACATGTGAACCCTGAAGAGAAAGGAGCCTGACATCTCAGTTCCTTCCAGACCCTGGCTTTGCCCGAAGGACTTCCTGTCTCCTTTCTGCTCCAAGGCAATTTTTTTGAATGAAGTTGAGGCAGGCATCTGATAAAGAGATGGAAGCTGCAGGATTCTGCTCCTGGAAACAGGAAGTGGGAGAGGTGTGGTTCTCTCCCTGAAATACTGGAGATCAAGTCCACGGGATTTATTTTGACTACAGGGATCTCTCTAGCTGCCAGTCCGAGCTCCAACTTGCACCCCCGCCCCCCAGCCGCAGCCTCCATCTGTGCTGGGACGGCTGGCGTGCTGCACCTTGCCTGGCTGAGAGCCGAGGAGGAGCAGCCCTAAGGAGTAAGGTCAATTACCGTCAGGTCCCAACCCGCCCCGCCGTATCTTGTGCGACTTCTCCCGGCGGGAACTGGACGCTTGCTACGTTAATTGACACTTGTAGACGATAGACTTCAGGAGGGCAGGGACTCTTTTTCTGTGCTCTAGTAAACATCCGGTGCCGGACCAGCTGCACAGAACAGGTGACCACGACAGATTAGGTACGAGACAGGCGAGCGCTCGGAAAGAGCGAGAACGGGGGTCCGAAAGCGGCAAGGCTTCCGCTCTGCCCAGGCTGCAGGTGTGGTTCCGGGTTGAAGGCAAAGAGGGGCAGTCGTCCTTCTCCGTCCCGGAGTAGACAGGACCCAAGAGCTGGAGAGGGGGACCCTGGTCGTAGGTCGCTTAGCCCCAAGACCCCCCGCACCAGCCACTTCCGGCTCTTTGTGTGACAGATGCGGCCGAGCAGGGGCAGGACGCGAGGGCGGGCGCGGACCGGGGCGAGGCGGGGGCGGGGCCGGGGCGAGCGCGGGGCGGGGCGAAGCAGGGCGGGGCCGGGGCGGGCGCGGGGCGGAGCAAGCGCAGCCCGTGGAGAGGAGCGGGCGGGGGCGGGGGCGGGGGAGGGGCGAGCGGGCAGCCAGGCGGAGCGCAGCGCAGCGCCGTGAACAGCATCCTGCGCCTCGGCGCGGGTCCTGCGGTAGCCTCGGCCTCTCCTGCTGCCCTGCTGCAGACCCAGGTAAACGGCGCTCGCCGGCCTCGGCATACGCGGGGCCTGAGATGCCGCCAGAGCCCAGGCCAAGGCCGTGAGGATGCGCGAGGACTCGCGTCCCTTCCCGGCCTGCGGGGGGCGCTCGGGGCTGCTCCCGGAGGAGCGCGGCCTGGGGTCCCCGGAGGCCCCGCGGCGGCGCTGTGCGAACCCTGAGGCCCCGGCACAGCGTGGGCCCCGCGGTACGGACCCGGTGCGGAAGGCGCGGGCAGATTGGCAGCAGGTGCGCGGCCTGCGCCGGAGCCGCTGGCCGGGGAGGAGGCGGTGCTGATCTCCGGGCTGGAGACACCTGCCGCTGTCCCTAGCCGGGCGGCGGCCCATCCCGCGCAGGTACCGTGCAGCGTGTGCAGCTGCCGCTGAGGCCGCGGCCGCTCCCGGGGGGCCAGTGGGAGATGCCTGGGCCCGCCAGGCAATCGCCTCGGGCACGCAGCGCCCCGCGGTGACCGTAAGATGGGTGGGGCGAGGGGCCGCGGAGATGTTCCGGGGTTGGAGGATCTGAGGAGCAGGAAGCACATCTGACCTGCCTTGCAGAGTTCTGGCCTAGGCTGGCATCGCTCGCTAGGCTGGCGGGGGAGGGGTAGCAGAGGGGAGGGCACCCGTGGACTGACTCCCGGCGAAAGGGTGGGTTTTCTTGAGCTCCGCAGGACTGGAAGCTGCCTGCCGGTCTGTGGTGGCTTGTACTTCAGGAAAGCCCTACTGCTGTCTCAGAGGTTCCGCCCAGCCTGGAGCAGGAGGGAGAAGCAGGTGCCTTCTGTTTGGGCGCTGCAGCAGGTAGTGTGGTCCCGCGGCATAGGGTACCCAACACGGAGAACCAGGCCGGAGAGGGCATAGTGACAGTCCTGGTGCTTCCCCAGTCCAGGGAATCTGACTCTGAACTTTCCTTGTCCAGCTTCCCAGAGCGGTCAGTGGAAACAACCACCAATGGCTGCTGAGCCTTTGGTTACCCTTCCAGCTGACACGGAATGGGCAACGACCTTTCTTGCCAGCTGCTGGGTACTGGCGCCCTCCGGGGCACCAGGACAGGGGCAGTGCTGCAGGTAGAAGGTGTAAGTGGGACGGTGGGCTCCTGGGTTCCCACTTTACACCTCCTGCTTCTGGGTTTCCATCTTTCCTCTGGGGTGTAGGCCCTGATGGAACCCATGCAAGCGGCCTAAGGTCCTTCTCATCCTGAGGGACAAAGTCCGGGTCGATAGCTACAGTAGGGGCTGTGAGGCCTTTTCCTTACTACCTGTCCCCTCTTCTGGTCCTTCCTCAGGCCTCCTACCTCCACCTCCACCTCCACCTCCACTGTATGCCTGGTACTTTCCCATTTTGCAGCATCAAACCGATTTTCAAGAAGCCAGTGAGTGTTTATTTTGAAGACCTAAATACAGTACAGAAGAATTTCCCACTTGATCCAGAACAGGTGCTTTAGATGTCATTTGAGCAGAAAGGAAACAGGATGGGAGACATTTTAATGGGAAAAAGGCTTCGTGTCAAAATAGTCTGTAATCTCTAGTGGTGGAATTTCAGATGTCAGCTGGAAGTGGGAGTGGGTAGCTCTTTTTGGGAACAGTGTACTCAAATGATAGTAGTATCTAGTGGCTGTTGGACCTGAATTTATTCAGAGCGTCTTCGGCTGGTCCTAAGGCACTGGAAGTGTGCGTGTGCGACTGGTCAGGGATTAGCAACTTGTTGACAGTGCCCTGTGGGATGTGGAACTCACAGAGAGAGCTCCTTGTGGCCCTACCTGCCCTCTGCTAGGACAGTTACAAAGCCATGAGAAGAGCATGTTGTTGATTGCCTTGTTGCTTACAAAGCCAGTGCCTCTCTCTCCACGTTGTTTCACTTGCTGAGCCTGCGCTCTGTCTGCTCACCAAGCTTCTTCATTATATTCCTGTCCGTTCTGTAGGTACCCAAGCCTGCCTTGTCTGTCCAAGTTGGAAAATGGAAAATGAAAAAAGCTTGCTCCAGACATTAGTCCAAGAGTGAGCAATACAGTCTAGTCAGGTTGAAGAGTTTTACACCAGTCAGAGGCTGTGCTAGAGAAGGAATTGAGAAAGCCCTGGCCCGTAGGAGAACATTCTGTGTCCCCTCTGATAAACTGTGACCTCTCTGTGTCTGGTGTTCAGTGGGCCTCTGCTGCTGTCATTGACCAGAAAGCTGAATTAGGCGATGAATAGGCAACAAGCTAATTAGCATTGGTAACAGCACTCCTGGAAAACAGCTCAGGGCCCCACTCCTCACGTTTGAGGCTTCTTTTGGCCACTGTCAGTCCCAGGGTTCCACCAAGAGCTTCACAAAATGGCCTTTTGTACCCTCCATGTGGCCACCATAACAATGAGTCTATTTCTTTACTGGCAAGTATTAATTATTCACTTCTAGTTGACGGCCGACGAAACCAGACATCAGTCACCTCATTGGAGCCTTTGTAAAAGGCCTTTGGTTGTGTCATTTTGAGGAGCAGAGCCATGTCTGTGGTCCAAGGATGGTCCTGCATTGGTAGCAGGAGGGGGTGGTGCATGCTGCTGCCTTGTAGGCACTGAATGGGAGGACAGCTGTGGTGGAGGAGGGGCTGGGACATCTCGGATGCTCTTGTTAGGAGGGATGCATGGCAGTGCTGAGCACATAATAAGTACTGTTCTATTTATATCTGTATTATGCTGATGCATTATTTACATAATAAGAATGTGGCTCATGTGCAGAGTGAAACCCTCTACCTCCAGATCTTGCCTGGATTTTGCTTTTTTTTTTTTTTTGAGACAAGGTCTTGCTTTGTAGTTCAGGCTGGCCTTGAGCTCACTATGTAGCCCAGACAAGCCTCGAACTCAGCAGTCCTCCTGCCTCTGCCTCCCAAGTGCTGAGATCACAGGCATGAGCCACCATGCCTGGCTGGATTTTGCTTTTTGAGGGGAGTTGGTCTAGTTAATTTCAGTACCTGCTCGAGGAACTGAAATTACTGATAGGACATGGTGTCAGTGAAGGCTTCAGGTGGGAGGTGCTCCTCAGTATATAAGTGGGTAGAACTTGAGTAGGCAGAAAGAAAGGAGAGAAGTAAGCAGGAGCCCAGAGGTAACACTCACATTTCAACACACAGTTCAGGAAGGACCTCTTCCTCTGTGTGTACTTAGCATTTTGCAACCAACCAAAAATGTCAAGGGCATGCTCTGCCTTCTGGGACAGACAAAGCAGTTGACTGGTACATTCTGACTTGCTTTGTACCTTCAGTACAGGCACCTCAATTTTAAAAATTGAACAGTGGAAAGTAATCTGCCCAATGTGTTACCTGCCTGTCACCGCAGGAGCCCTTGGGTGAGATAATGTCTATAAATCCCAGTCTGGGAGGAGCCCATGGGAATAGGAAGAGAGGGAGGCTCGTAAACGTGTGGCCCTTTTGGATGGGCATCCTCCACTCCTAAAGGAACACTTTGGTAATTATATACTGTGTGTTGATTTAAGAAGATGAACCCATGGCATCTCTCTAACATCAAGCCAACTCAGAACTAAAAGGAACTTTGTGATTCACAGATTCCGTAAGGCCCCTGGATGCCCTTGCTATACAAAGACACTTCAGAATTCAGGCAGTGGGTGTGGGACGCCTCCCAGGATGCAGTGAGCGAGAACATGGCTTTCTAGCCGTGGCCATCATGCTGAGGGCCGTGTGTAATGTGCCTCCAAGGACAGCACTTAACGCCATGCTGCTTGAGCCCTGGCAACAGAGAAGAAAATGGATGGAGTGCGAATCTTGAAAAAATTGTTGTGAGAAGGCAGAGCTTGAACTCAGGCAGAGTATCTTGCGGAGCGTTCTGGATGTATGCCTTTATGCAGCTTGACAGCAGCTCAGAAGCAGGGCAACCAAAGAGGAAAGCAAGCAGATCCCCTGAAGGAGAGGGCTCTGAGTCAGACCCACCGCTGACTTCACCATAGCCCTTTTCGTGGGGTGTTTGCATCATTGTCAGGTCGTCCTCCAGCAGCAGTTCTCAGACTCTAATCTCCAGGTGGAACAGACTGGTGTGTGGTTTGTCCACATTATGTAATCTCTGTTTTCAAGCGCCGCAGGAAGTAGGGTCCTCTGTGGAAAGTAAAGGTACACAACTGGTTAGGAAACTTTAGGAGACTTCTGAAGTTTGCAGCAGCTGCCCCTGTGGGTGGAATAAGAAATCAGCAGGGATGAATGAGAGAATTGTCTGACTGCATTGAAGGTCCAGTGAAATCAAAGAGACTCTGCAGGGCTGACCTTCATTGAAGATGTTCAGTATCTCAGTGTTAAAGGAGTGGACACCTGAGAATTGTTTTCAGTTCATGCTTTTAAAATGTGATGGTTTAATAAAACTAGGTTGAGATTCCATCTCACAGCAGTCAGATTGGCTGTCAGCAAGAACACAAAAAACAATGAGGGCTGACGAGGATGTGGGATAAACTTCTGCCCTGCTGGTGGGAATGTAAATTAGTCAGCCACTGTGGAAATCAGTATGGAAGTTCCTCAAAAAACTAAAAACAGAGACACTGTATGAATCAGTTGTACCACTCTTGGGTGTACACCCAACACAAAGCAGCGTATGGTAGGGATACTTGTGTATCTGTTATTTACTAAACTATAGCTCACAACAACCAAGATATGGCACCAATCTGGGTGTCCATCAGTGATGAGTGGTTAAAGCAAATGTGGTATAGAGACACAATGAAGTATTATTTAGCCATAAGGAAGAGCGAAATTCTGTGGTTTGTAGGAAAATGGATGGATCTGGAGACCATGTTGAGCAAAATAACCCAGACTCAGAAAGGCAAGTATCACATGCTTTCCCTAATATGGTGTATTCTGCCTTCTATCTAGATGTTCCCCCAGTGCCTCCTGAGACTGTGGGTGGGGCTTTTCAGAGGTGGCTAGACCTAGAGTATAGGATCCTGGAATTAAGGATGTGGTGCTAAAAGTGATTCATGGAGTAATGCTAGGATTAAGGCTGACCCACACTGGGTGTGAGTGCTACCTATCTTGTGGGCAAGCAGCCTGGGTAGGATAAAAGGGACAGAAAAAGAGTCCCTCCTTGTTACTTGCTCCTTGCTTCTTTTCTACTTCGCTGCCTTCTCTCACTAGGGGCTGTTTCTCCTCTGATGTCCCTCCTCCATGCCACCCTGCCTTGGAGCCAGCCAAATATGAACTGAAACCTCTACAAATAGCTAAAATAAACCTTTCCTCCTTTTAGTATGAGTTATTTTGTCTCAGCAGTGCAAAAAGTAAAACGTGGATTCTAAAAAGACAGCAAGAAAGTAAGAGGGAAAGTATTATTAAAGAGGAAAAGAATAAAAGAGGGGTGATGCTGTAAGGGCAGGTAATATGGTAATAGATATGAACAAAACATACACCCTGAAACCTCCCAAATGGGAAACTTTTGCGGTTGGGCAGGCAAAGGGAGTGATAGGATGAAAATGATCAAAGTATGTGAAGGGCATATATGAATCTGCTTAAAGGAAACCCATTAACCTGTGAGCCAATAAAGAATGAAAAACTAAAAATTCTTTGCTGTAATATTTTAGACTGCTTTTTGGTAAGGTATGAATGCTGAACTCAGAAGTATGAGTCAGCCTTTACTCTCTAAATCTGTTGCACTTCCATGGGGAAAAGAAAAATGAGGACCCCCTTCTTAAAGTTCTTCAACTAAGGATGATAGATTTTTCTAAAGAAGTCTTCTCTGGTTCTTACAGTAATAAGGTTAATGTAGGTATGATACCTTTGGAGACCATGTTGTATACATTTTTCACTTTTTTAAACCGAAAGACATAAATTTCGGTCATTAGTTCTTGCACTCAATCAACCAGTCACCAAGTGTTAATTAAACAAGTGATGTCTACATTGTGCCCAGCTCTTGTCATAGTTATGGATGCATTCCAGAAAAGATGACCATCTCTAGCATTAAGATAAAGCAGTTTGTGATGCAGTAAGGAGTTATGAGCTCTATACTGTGATTGCTGTGGAAATTCAGAGAAATGAAGGTGATGGTGGCATTTGGCTGTCCAGACCTCCGTGGGAGAGGCTAATCTTGACGTGAGCCTTGATAGGTGGACAACAGTGATGGCAAGCCTCCTAGAGCTTTCAATGAAAACAGCCAGCTGAGGCACACACGTGATACATTCACCCCCACTAACCTATGAGGTAGTGGTAAACTCTGAGCAAAGGCACAAAGCAAGGATGTCTTTGGAAGATTTATGGCACCACCCTGCATTCCTTGGCTTCAGTGGATGGGCTCTTCTGGAGAAGTATGGTCTTTAGGGAAACTCTTCAAAGGGAGAGTCCCCACTGTATTCATAGTGATGTGCTTTAGAACTGAGGGTCCCTGATAGAGACTCGAGTTCAGTGACTTGTAACTGGTTGTTTTGTTTTTCCTTTCCCTTGACTTTTAAAGTATCCATGATGGATGATATTGACAGTCACTACCGCACACTTTGCAACCAGCCCCTCAACTCTGCTCATTTTCTCCCATTCTGCAGCAGAGATAGATATGCAAGCAATATTACTATGGGGACACTTTGAACCCTTTCCTTACATGCAGTAAAAACCACCTTTTTTTGAAATTTCAGTGCTTATGTTTTTAGTTCAGGTTTCAGCCTTCATGATACATTTTAATGTTATGGTTGAGGATCACAGTTGCCCTTTGTACTGAGTGAAATTGTGATTTTAGAGCCCACGCCAGTCTTTAGACAGAGCCATGTTTGATTCATTTGTTATATGTTCACATGTGCACAGGGAGCACGTTCACTGTGCTGTGTTTTTTTTTTTTTTTGAGACAGGGTCTCGCTTTGTAGTTCAGGCTGGCCCTGAGCTCACTGTGGAGCCCAGGCAAGCCTCAACTCAGCAATCCTCCTGTCTCTGCCTCCCGAGTGCTGGGATGACAGGCATGAGCCACCACGCTCAGCTGTGTTGTGTTTTTCCAGTGCTGAAGCCTAGGTCTGCACATTGATCTGGTGGCTCGACCTGAAGGCTTGCTGTTTCCACAGCAGATGCAACATCGTCCCTTTTGGTGTTAGCAGGTGCCCCTAGGAGGAACTTCTGTTCCCAGGGGCAGTCACACTGTTCCTCCTGTGGTGGCTGCCGTGGGCTCCAGTGGAGCAAATCAGCAAGCTCCCTTCAGTGCCAGGAACTCCTGTCCTGAGAGGACTATGGGTGGGGTCCTAAGCTGCTGGTATCTACCATGTTTGGTTAGCACCGGAAACACTTCCTCAACCCTGACAACACAGGAAGCAGCTAAGAAAAATGGCCAGCCCAAGGTCTTTTTCTTTGTCTTCTCTTCAAAAATGAGAAAGGAAGGACAATAGATGCTTGAGTCCAGGTTGACTGGGACCACTTTGCTTGGATGCAGGTTGCCTGAGTGGAGAGAAACTGCACTTAAACAGGAGGCTGCCTGCCCATCTGTGCTGCGTACTGGCCACATGTCTGAGGTGCTAGTTGGGAGGTTTTTAGGTTGTCGTCTTAGAAAGTAAACTAAAATTTTGATCAAAACAAAATATACACTGGGCCAGAGATTTAGCTCAGTGGTTCTGGCACCTGTATAGCGAGTGCAAGGTCCCGGGTTTGATCACTGGTAACCACATACATTACTGGGTGGCTCATTCCTGTAATCTCAGCACTCAGGAGGCAGATGCCTGGACTACATAGTGAGCTCAGGGCCAGCTTGAACTACAAAGCAAGACCCTGTCTCAAAAAAAAAAAAAAAAAGACATACACTAACCCTGAAAGTCTCAGAATGACAGGTCCAGTACTCACCCTTCCCTGGGGTTGCTGCCTTTCACTCACCATCATGTCTAGTAGTAGCCCCCACACTCGTAAGGCTAGGTTTCCACGCGGCTCCTTGACGCTGTACTTCCTACTGTGAGGAAGGGAGATTCTGCTTTCTTATACCACCCTTCCCCTTGTCTCCATTTCCCATTTTAGCAGAAGGTCTAAACTAAATCTCATCTGAAGCATCTATATTGTAAAATGTGTAAGGAGCGATAACAAGAAAACCAAGTAATGTTCTTTGATTGTATTTCTTTTCCTTTATGGATTTTTGTTGTGTTGCAAAATTGGAATGAATTTTTGGCTCAATTTCTTCCTCTTTCTTTTCTTCAAAAAATTTTATTTTTCTTTTAAAGCACTGTTGAGTTGGTGACTGCATTGTGTGGCCTTCCCGAGAGGTTGCGGTATTGCCCCCTAGCAGTGAGGTGAGTGTACGCATCCTTCTGTGGGCACAGTTTCTTCATCAGTAGGAAGACCTGTGTAGGGGAGGTGGACTCCTTTGCTTATTTTGAACCTCATAGTCCATCACCCCGCCCACTCCAGAGGTTTTCATCATCAGAAGAGGGATGCCTCCTGGCTGGAGAAGCCCCAGAACCTAAGAGTGGTAGTGAAACCAAAGAGCTGGGGAGGGAGTCCCAGGCTGACAGGCTGCTCGTGGGGCTTTGCCTGAGGTGGTATGTGTTTGGGCTTAGCTCTGCTCTGCTGTTCTCCCCTGGGTTTTTGCTCCCTTGTCAGAGGGACAGCCTCAGTCCCCAGGCTTCCCAGACCCCTGCCCTGGCTCCAGCTTTCTCTGTGCTCCTCCTACTCATGTTTTACAAATACGCAATGTGCAAATAATTCCTTTCATAGCATGATTCATCTTGTACTTTTTAACAGTGTCCTTTGAAGTACAAAAGTTTTTAAGTTGTGGTGATGTCCTGTTTGTTTTACTTTATTGCTTGTAATTTTTTATGTCATTCCATAATTCAGGATTACAAAAATTTCACCTACATTTTCTTCTAAGAGCTTTGTAGTGTTAGCTGTAAACATTACATTTAGATCTTGGATTCATTGTGGGTTGACCTGTTACATGATGCAAGGTCAGGGTTCACTTCATTCACTTGCCTGTGGATATCCAGTTGTCCTGACCCCACTTGCTGAAAAAAGCATTATCTCTCCCCTGACATATCTTGGTACCTTTGTAAAAAATGAGCTGACTATGATGTAAGAGTTTATTGTTATCATTGTTGTTTTTAAGAGTAGAAAAACTTTATTGAAAGAAAGAAAGCTTCTAAGAGAGACAACAGGGGGACCTGGACCAACAGGTTGCTCCAGGAGTTTATTCCTTGATTCTTCTGTCCCACTGATCTAGATGTCTATACTTAAGCCAATACCACACTGTTTTGATACTGTAGCTTTGTAGTAAGTTTTGAAATCAGGAAGTATGAGTATTTGTTTTTCTTTTTCCCGGATTGTCTCTATTATACTGGGAGGGTACCATGAATTTTCATATGGATTTTAGGGTCAATTGTAAGTTTCTGCATAGAAGCCAAGTGAGAGTTTGACGTAGATTCCATTCAGTCTAGTTCAGTTAGGGGAGCAATCAGTTTGAAGCTTTTTAATATTAAGCTTTCTAATCTATACACATGGGATATCTTTTTATTTTTTTAGCCCTTTCATTTTTTAGCAGTGTTTTACAGTTTTGAGAGCACATGCTTTGTACTTCTTTGGTTAAATTAATTCCCAAATGTTGTATTCATTTTAATACTATTGTAGATAGAACTGTTTTCCTTTTTTTTTTTTTTGAGACAGGGTCTCGCTTTGAAGTTCAGGCTGGCACTGAGCTCACTATGTAGCCCAGGCAAGCCTGGAACTCAGCAATCCTCCTGCCTCTGCCTCCTGAGTGCTGGGATTACAGGCATGAGCCACCACACCCGCACTGTGGCATGCGGTATTGATTGTTGGTGGGTGTGAGTTCCATGCCCAGCATTGTATGTGTTTTCCAGGGATCGAACTCAGGACCTTGCGCTTGCGAGGCAGTCGCCCGAACCACTGAGCTAACCGTCGGCCCTGTTTTCCTTTTTTAATTTTCAGATTGTACATCACTAGTATGTAGAGGTATAACTGATTTTTATGTGAATTTTATTGCAATGTAAAAACCAAAAGGAAATAGATTAACTTAATTTGAATTACATGTCTTTTTAACCCAAAATATCTAGAGTGTTATTTCAACATGCAGTTCTTATTTGAAAAAAAAGTATAAATTAGACTTCTGCCACCTTTTTTCCTTGAACTTGAACTCAGCAATCCTCCTGCCTCTGCCTCCCAAGTGCTGGGATTACAGGCATGAGCCCCCACGCCCAGCACTGTGGTATGTGGTATTGATTGCTGGTGGGCATGAGTCACCAGGCCCAGCATTGTATGTGGTTACTGGGACTGAACTCAGGACCTTGCACTTGTGAGGCAGGCGCCAGAAACACTGAGCTGAATCTCTGGCCTTTTTGTTTTTTTTATAGGATTTTTTTTTTTTTTTTTTTTTTTT
>PVIC010046979.1:0-14019 GCA_004025085.1 Thryonomys swinderianus
TCTATGAATAACATCCCGTTTCTTCCCATTCCAGATTTTGGAACCTCTGCACAGTGAGCCACAGAAAATGAGCGGAAACCAGGCCAGCCTCGCACCGACTGGGCAGCCACGGGAGGAGGCTCTACAGCGTGGGCGGGGACATGTGACACTTACGGCTACTCGTGGCCATGCTCCCAAGACAGCCTGTACCTGTTACACTGAGGACACGGCGGTCACTTGTCTCTGTAATTTAAAGTTCGCAGAAACCAGGCCAAAACTTACTTCACTCAGGCTTGGTTTATTTCAAAACAGAGAGATTGTTGGTGTTGAGCTCGATATCTCCTCCCAGACTCCACTTCAGATACATCACCTCTCTCCTGGGGCGAGAGAGCGCAAGCGGCCAGGAGTGCGGCCCTAACTGGAGTCCTCTGACCCAGAAACACGAGGGTGGGTGGAAAGACACGCTCCTGCAACCTTTTCTTAGCTCGGAACGTGCTACCCACTTTCCTAACAAGCCCACGTGTACACAGTCCCCTAAGAAATAAGCCCTGTTGCCGGGCGTGGTGGCTCACGCCTGTCATCCCAGCACTCGGGAGGCAGAGGCAGGAGGATTGCTGAGTTCGAGGCTTGCCTGGGCTCCATACTGAGCTCAGGGCCAGACTGAACTACAAAGCGAGACCCTGTCTCAAAAAAAAAAAAGAAAAAAAAGAAAAGAAAAGAAATAAGCCCTGTTTTTGAACTGCATTTGACAACTTTGGGACTGCTCAGAGGGGACTGTGGCTTGGTCGTTTGGCTAAGATCACACAGTGAATGGGCGTTGCCAGGCCGGAATGTGGGCAGGGCAGGTTTGCGTAAACCGCACACATACTGTGTGGGTCCAGCTGCTCTCGTAAGGCCCCCGTACTAGGCGAGCCAGAGGACTGCGCGCTGAAGAGCAGAGCTGTGCCCTGGACCTCTCCGCCGTGCAAGCTCACATACCAACGGCCTTTTGGAACAGAGTGTAGGAACTTTCGCTGCCAGAGAGAGTGAGGCCTGGAAACAGCCCCGGTGCACGCTGCTGGGACTCTAGCTAGACGGTGGGTTCCCCCACCTGTGCCTCGGCACACAGCTCCGGGCGGAGAGGAGTTAATCCCAAGAACCTAACGCGAGAGGAAGCGAGCGGAAGCTGGGATTCTGTCCAACCTAACATAAGGCAACGTCAAACTAGAGTGTACGTTGTTGGGGGACACAGGTGACACGGCTGTTTTTGAAAAGCAGAGGCGAAATTAACACAATTCAGGGGCGTGGCCACCTCCAGGACCAAGGAGGGGGCGTCGTCAGGCCCAGGAGGCGTCTGGGTTTGGGGATGTGCTGCCGCTGCTGATTCTGGTGCCGGTGCTGATGCCGGATGGGCTCGCTCTGTATTTTTCTTTACATTGTACAAATGTGCTTATTACATTTTCATAGCGAGTGTTTTATAATAACCATTTTTAACATGAAATATGTTAAAAATGTTAAGACAAAGACATCTGTGAATTGGCACAAGTCCAAGACCTGTGAAAGAATTGAGAATAAAATGTAATCTTTTGATGGATGTAGGTTACCATTGCTACAGGCAACTCTCCCACGTAATAACCCCGGCAACAGAACACGGGTGGGACACGTGGGTGGCACAGGGGGCCTGGGCTGAGCACAGACTCCAGGACAGACAGACCCGTCTGGGGAGTGCACCTAAAAACCGCATTTACCATTTAGGGCTTAATGTCTTTAAATGATAACATAGGTCAAGTGAAACAGCAGTTCCTCATACAAGGTAAAAATTAGGCAATTTGTAATAGTCATTATTGGCCTAGAGGTAAAGAATCATTTCAGAAAATTTAACTTTCAGTGAGTAGAAATGCTACAATTTTCTGTATTTTTAATGTTGAGAAAAAAAATGGGTGCTGTTCTCTTTCTGAATTAGAGAATTAATGAAAGAAGAGGTCTGGATGTGGAGTCACTGGAAGGCTTGGCTGTGGTATGACACGTCCGAATAATAGAATCTGGAAATCATTACATTTGCAGTTTCCAACTGTCAGGGTCTCTAGTTTACTTAACCTTCCACCTGTCTCTCGTCTTTCTCGTGCTTGAGCTTTCTGGGATCCAATTGCCTTCGGGTGTCTTTCCAAATTGAGGAATCTCGGGATCTTTTACTTTAGGGATCTTGATCCCTTCGTGCAATTCCCTTTCACCGGGGCCTGCAAAGCTGCTGATATTGGTCTGAGGCAGAATTTCGCAGGCGACTCCGTTCTCTCACCACAGACTTCAGCCGCGACCCCTGCTGCTCAGACTCCAGCCCTGTTTGGTTTCCAGTATTCTAGGACATCTCTAACACTAGCGTCGACTAAGAAGAAAAGTGCTGGAGTTAGATAAATATGGGGCCAAATACTAAGTCTGCTACAGGCTAACAGGGTGCTCTTCCGTGAGTTACTCTTTCTAAGGCTCTAATTCCTACTTGTAAAATGGGTATAATATCAAGCTCATAACAGTTGCATCAGTATGATAATCAAATCATCTAAGGCATGAGAAAGTATTTAACACAATGCTGGGCATATAATAAGCGTTAGTATCATGGGGAGTATTCTTACACTCTTCCGGTTGCCATCGAGACTCCGAAACCACACATTAGAAGCGCTGGCCAGCTCCTCTCCTCTACACGTCCTGCTAATATGAGGATTCTTTCTCTCCTGGGTCTTTGCTCGCCCACCCAGGGGGTCTCGGCAGGCCCGCGGCCTTCACTGTTCCCTGCCACGCAGAGCACGAATGACGGTACCCAGAACTCTCCGTATAACCTTACTGTCTTATTCTTCTTTCTCTCTCTTTGTGAAACTCTTTATGTGTCACCTCAGGTGTCCTGCAGGAACCCAGCAGGACCCACCATCACTCCCTTTAGCCTGTTTTACTGGGTTTCTTCTTGAGCATACTTGGGGTCAACCCCCCAAGGAGAATCCATGACGCTATCCATAACTCCTCACACTCTCCCAGCAGGCCTTGGGCTCGATCACCCCGTCTCCCGGCTCCAGCCCTGCCCGAGCCCCTGCCTGGCGCTGCTTTGCTTGTGGTCCTCTGTATAGAACGCGGAATGCGGCAAAGAGCCTCCTATTTGCTGACCCTGTTCCCTCAGGCTCCGACTCCCTCCTGGAATCCCTCCCATGCTGTTGTCTTATTCAGTTTACTCTCAGAAAAGAAACCAAGGATTCTGGGAGTGCGGCTCAGTGGTAGAGTGTATGCTTAGCAAGTGCAAGACCCTCAGTTCAATCAACAGCGCTTAAAAAGGAAACAAAATGGGGACCGGAGATTTAGCTCAGTGGTTCCGGTGCCTGCCTCGCAAGCACAAGGTCCTGAGTTCGATCCCCAGTAACCACATACAATGCTGGGCGTGGAGACTCACGCCCACCAGCCATCAGTACCACATACCACAGTGCCAGGCATGGTGGCTCACGCCTGTCATCCCAGCACTCGGGAGGCAGAGGCAGGAGGATCGCTGAGTTCCAGGCTTGCCTGGGCTCCATAGTGAGCTCAGGGCCAGCCTGAACTACAAAGTGAGACCCTGTCTCAAAAAAAAAAAAGAAAAGAAAAGAAAAGAAAAAAAGAAACGAAATGAGCCAAGCTACCCTCTGAATGTAAGGGAAAGGAAGGGTCTGTACAAATATTTAATGTGGACTGTTAGGAGCTTAATCTAGTTTAAGAAATTTTTTTAAAGCTACCTAAAGATATTAGTATTATCTAGCACAGTTCTGGCTTTTAAATTTAACCTAGTGAAACCACTACCCCGAGAGAATTAGCTGCTCTATCCTCTAGGCACCCATCATGTTTTCTTAATATATGTTCCCTCACACATTAATTTAGTTTGTATGATAATTCCTCCTCCTCTCTCTGCATAGCAGACATCATTTGCTTCTTTAAATTCTCAGAATCTGGGATCATGCCTGGCACACGGTCAAAGCTTGCTAACAAATAGAGAATAATGTTACACTGGCTTTTCTTGCTGCCTTGTATGAGCAAAGACATTTAGAATTTTTCTTTAAGTCACAGAATGACAAAGTAGTGTTTTGAAATAGCATACTGATTCAGAGTTTTCGTGCTTTTAATTTCCTTTAGTCCCCTTCCTTCTTTAAGGACATCTGGAAAGGAGTAGAAGGTAGACTGTATCTATAACTTTAAAATAAGGTTTTGCATAGCTCTGAGTTTGAAAATCGTGTTTCGCTAAGGTATGTAGGAAGGAAAGTCTGAAGGAACCAACACTTGGATGGGCCGTGGCCACCAGCATGCCGAGAGAGGGCAGCTGTTCTTTCCATTTCCGAAAATTCAGTGTTGTCAGTACACACAGGGCAATGCCGTTTGGAATGCCAGGCTTGAACCTAACTCATTTCACAAGAGCTTGGCTGAGAAACAAGCGTCAGTGGTTTACAAGCGACTTGGCTATTCTAATTCATGTATCTTTTCTTCACAAGCAATCCGTAGAAGCCAAGTGAGCACTGGTCCGGCAGACAGGATTCAAAGCCAGGCAAGTGAGTCAGTTCACTGGTTCTTCCTATCGTCAGCCTATCAGGTCTGAAGCATCCTCTCCTGCTTCCAGTCACAGACAAAAGCTCTCTGAAAACTAGTAACTCGTTTATTGTAGTGAAAGCCGCTGTGCGTGCACCAAAACTCAGTTCTTCTTCCTGGGCACAGAGCTAACCTCACCTCCCAGCATTCTTTGCAGGTGGGGCCAGCTATGGACTGAGCATCAGTCAGTGCAATCTGAGTAGAAGTGATGTGCGTCCTTCCTGGCCCAAGCCAGCAAAAACCCACAGGCCTCCCTCCAGCCTCCATGAAGACTGGAAGTCACACGAGGAAGACAAGAGAGCCCACGAAGAAGAAATCTGGGCTGTCAAGTAGCTGTTGGGATGAGACCTCCACCCATCAGACTGCCCACTGTGAACTACATCCGAGAGAAAACAAGCCTCTCTCTTGTCTGCGCCATTATGCGTTCCTGAGTGTATCAGGAATTGAAGAACTGCCTTAACAGAACGTCTGTCCTGATCATCATGAGCCTATTGTTCTGACAGCAGTGACTTGAGTACAGTGGGAACTTATGGGGCCTTGGGTTTTACTGGAAAACAGCTTGGGATTCAAACAGAGTGAAGTCACCATTGATATGCAGAAGACGGACTTGGGGCTGTGCAGAAGACTTGGAAAGTTGTCCTCATTTCTAAAAGATGAGAATGTTATTAGAAGGAAGAAAATGTAAGCTATTTTCCCCCACTTTCCGTTCTCCTCAGATCTCATCATTCTGACTACCCAGATCCAGATTACCTGAAGTTATTTCCATCACAGACCATGGAAACAAGGGCCCTGAAATACACAGGGAGCAATTACATTCTGAGAAGACTCTGAATAGCACAATCATGCACAGCTATTCAAAGAGAACAGAAGATGGAGAACTGCACAGTTCAGGGGACAGTTGTTAAATTTGGACTAAAGGATTAAAGTAAAAGACTGGCGGAATAGTGGCCCTGGAGGCAGTGCTGCCCCTGGGCAAAGGTTTTTGCATTTGGGGGACAGGCGGTAAT
The DNA here is from genome assembly GCA_004025085.1 of Thryonomys swinderianus. Lineage (NCBI taxonomy): Eukaryota > Metazoa > Chordata > Mammalia > Rodentia > Thryonomyidae > Thryonomys > Thryonomys swinderianus. The sequence goes on from PVIC010046979.1 coordinate 5,553, forward strand.
AGAAAAGGGTGGTTTAGGACAGATACCTGAGTTTCCTTTTCAAATATCTCCTTATTCTCCCATAAGGCTTTTAAGGGAGGAACCAGAGGCATGTTGCATTCACAACTGAAGAGGTATGAGTATATGTTGTTGTTTATCACTATCAAACCTTTCTTTATTTCCCAAGGTCTTTTCTTATTTAGGAAGCAAAATCAACCATCTTTGATTCTCTATTAAAAAGAAAAGCAAAACCAAGTAAAGCATGTGGCGTCTTGTAAAATGTGATCTTGAACCAACAAGATGAGCACTGAACAGGCGAACAGCATTGTGGGTAAGAGCTGGAGGGAGATGTGCTTGCGATGGGAGGATCTGGGAACGTGGAAGCCGTCAAGCCCTTACAAAGCCCTCCACTGAGAGAACTTCCCCTTCGCGAGGCCGTCCAGTCCCATGCTGTGCCCCTGGCCCTGTCCCTGAGCCACAGCTGATGGAGCCGAGGCGACCACCGCAGCTGAGGCGCCGGCTCTGAGCCAGCCTGGTGAGGAGCCTCTGCTCTGCGGAGACCCCTCTGCTCCCTGAATAAGACATCGAATTGGATTACTCAGGCGTGTAACGCGGAAGTCTAAGGAAATTCTCAGAATATGACATGGAGAGGTAGGAAACGAGTCTGTCTGGTAGCAAGAGAAAAAAAGAACAGCGAGAAAAGGGAGAGAGGATTAGAAATGTTATTAAATGGCCAAAAGAAATAATAATGAAACGAGAGTAAACAGAAGTTGGTGTGAAGAGGCAGAAGTCACAGATGTCCTAAGAGAAGATGATACTTGTTCATAGTGTAATAGAGAGAACTTTGACATGAAATGTTCCCTAAAGGGCTGGAGATTTAGCTCAGTGGTTCCAGTGCCTGCCTCGCAAGGGCAAGGTCCTGAGTTCGATCCTCGGTAACCACATATAATGCTGGGCGTGGAGACTCACGCCCACCAGCCATCAATACCACATACCACAGTGCCGGGTGTGGTGGCTCACGCCTGTCATCCCAGCACTGGGAGGCAGAGACAGGAGGATTGCTGAGTTCGCGGCGGCTTGCCTGAACTACAAAGTGAGACCCTGTCTCAAAAAAAAAAAAAAAATGTTCCCTAAAAATTCCCATGTGTTTGGAGGTGAGTCCTGGTTAGAAGCTGGGTCACCAGAAGCACGACCTGGCAAGGTGTGTGGGTGTATTCTTATCACCTGTGTTCATTCTCCCCCCTCTCTTTCCTCTCCTCCTCCCCCCACTGCTATGAGGTGAACAGCTGTCTTCCACCGTGCCCTTCTGCCCCGCCGTTCTGCCCTGAAGCCACCAACCGCGGACTGAATCCTCTGAAACCGTAGGCTGGAATGAACCTCTCTCTCTTTAAGTCGCAGGTGTTGAGTATTGTGTCCCGGTGACAGGAAAGCTAACTGATACAGGCAGAAGAGCGGTGAACTCCGCAGTAGCTGACTCCTGAAGAGCAGTGCATCTCAACCCTAAGAGAAGGGACCCCGAGGCCTCCTAAGGGAAGATCGGAGAGGAGCTGGCAGTCAGACAGCTGTGTTTCAGGACGGTAGAGGAGTCAGTGGCCTTCCGGGTGCCATTATTCAGTCTGGGCTTTTTGGCATTCTAGTCTTACCCTTCCCTGGAGATTACTGGCTTTTCCTCCATTTCCTACAGTTCTGGCAACAGGCTTGTGGTCCTGTGTTCCTCATTTCCACCCATAAGCTAGTACTATTTCTCTTACTTGAAGGAATATAAATAAGTGTATCCCTGGCAACCAAGAAGGGATGTGTGTGTGTGTGTTTATGTTCAAGCACTGAGTAAGTTCATTTGCACCCTGTGCTCTGTGTTGGAAAGAAGAGATGAGAAGCCGAACAGTGCAGATGACACATGGTTACATGGCCTCGGAGGACAGGGCGGTGCTGGGGTGCGGACCCCGGGAATGGAAATAATAGTAACACACGGACAAACTCATCTGTCCTTCTTCCAGCTTTTGTCTGGCACCAGGTCCGTGGCTTGCTGTGTCCTTCAAATTCCCTTTCTCAGAAATAGACTGTATTTTGACAGAAAATGATACATAATCATTTTGAGCTCCTCAGAAAGTTGACTCATATTCCCAGCGAGAATATTTTATATAAAGGAAGATGGAAAAATACAGTAAATATTTAAAATTTTAAGATTTATTATAGTAAAAGGCACACTGACAAGAATGGTGACACCTTCAGGGGGAGTATTCTGAGTATTCAAGGGAATAATGGTATCGTGTCTTTCACTGTGTTAGACGTTTTGCGTGGTGGACACTTACAGATAGATATATTGCTCAGGGCTTGAAAGGAGCAGAAACAGGTGTGGCCTAACCGAAGGCAGCCGTGCGGTCCCTTGAGGTGGCCTCTCGCTGCTTGTCAGGCGCCTCCTGAGACCCGCTGTCCTGCTGAGATCGAACCAGGAGGGACACGGCTCCGGCTTATATTTGTGCAGCTTCACCAGCCCAAAACACAGACACCCTGAGAGCAACACCGTAAAGAGAAGGGAGCAGTCAGCTCCCTGTGCACCGAATGTTAGATCTCTAGCAAGGGGTATAGGGCAAAGTCTACAGGAGCTGCAGCGCGCATGCGTGCGCGCACACGCACGCGCGCGCGCGCACACACACACACATTTTGTGTCTATTGCCCTAATAGCTGGATGTGACCAGCACAGGGCAGGGACACCTCTGTACAACGACTGTTCTCCACTCTTCCAGTAGGAGGCAGCGTTTCCTTCTCTTGTGTGTTCTGTCTCCGTAGGGCTGTGTGGCCAGGCTTTTTTAGCTTAGCAAGAATAGGACTGGTTAAAGAGATTTTATCTTTGGAAATTTTTGTCACACCTCAAATGTCACGAGTCTTCTAAATTAATCTAGATTTTTCTCCTCTTTTCAGGGCACGAGTCTAAAATAGAATCATAAAATTCTAAAGCCAGAAGGAGCCTTTGGACACATCCAGCCCTGTGGTTTAAAGCTGAGTAGATTAGTGGGAGCAAAGACTCAGTTATATATCTTAAAACTTGGTAGCAAATTACTAAACTGTCTGAACCAAGCAAAAAAATCCTTCGAGGAGAGAGAAAGTATGATGAAGTATTGGTCGCCAATTTCTAGAAAGCAGCACTAAATTTTTCAGTGGAAAGCAACTTATAAAAAAAATATAGCCACTACCCTTTAAGAAGAAGCACTTGTCTAAATGATGTGGGCAAGGGTTGTGCAGTATAAATACAGTGTGTGAGTCACAAATGCACATCCTAGATGGAATTTTAGAGTGGCCATTAGGAAAAAAAATCTTTTTAAAGAACAGGTGAAATTAAAGCAAATTAATAATGATATTTAAGAACACTAGTTAACCCACTGATCAAAATGTCATCATTTCACCAAGTAACTGATTTTAAAACATTAATGAGATTTTGCATTCTTTTCTGTTCTAAGTCTTTGAAATCTGGCATGTACTTTGCTCAGTAGCTGCCTGCTGCCAGTAGCCACTGCACAAATAGTGCTGAATTGAACAGAATTGAACATCTTTGTACAGACCCTTCCAGGGTTTTCAGGACGTGCTGCCCACACACTGGGGCTTATCCAGACCACTCTGAGAAACTATTTCACACAAACTGAATATAAAGGGCCGATAGATATTAATTGAAAAGAGTTTCTTGCTTCAAAATTATGTTTGTTAAGCCCCATGTCCCCTGCTCAGGTCCCTTCAGGACGGCTGTTGTAATTGTATCAGTTTTTAAACAGTGGACTAAAGAGGCTCAATCAGACCAAACCCAAGGAAGCCTGATGGGAGGGACTGTCCACTTCTCTCCCCAAGGGACCTCAGGCTCTGTGACCCAGAGGACTGTGTCAGATATCAACAAGCCTGCTGAGAACAGATGAGTGTTTTTCTCCTCCAGTGCTAAAAACACCAGAGGCAATTTTCATATACCCGCCTTTCCTTTTTTTATAGGCGTTGGTAGGAAAGGCAGGCTGTAATCACAGTGTGCTGTTAACGGAGGACAAAGCAGAACACGGCAGGCAGATTGCTCTTTCTTGACAACAACAGGCAAAACTGAAATCAGCTCTCAGGATTTCAAGTTGCTTTTATTTGTTTAGGAAAGAACAGCATTTCTAAGACAATGTGAAGAAGAAGGACAAACTCAAGGCCAACAAGGGCATTAGAGAGAAGGTCAGGAAAGGGCCCTACTTATGCCAGCTCCACAGCACAAATTCAGCCCTAAATCGGTTTCCCTGTTGGGTGGGGGCGCCCTCACTCCTCAGTAGCCTCTGGAATGACCAACCACCTCAAAGCTGCAGGGGCAAGGTCTGCTCACACTCTGTCCACACCCCAGGGGCTGGTATTTCTGTTTCCCACAAACCCAGGATTTTGGCAGAGACCCTGAGGCCAAGAGCCTCTCAGTGAAGAGTGATCAGGGCTGCAGGTACGCCTTGACCTGGTCTCATGCATTCTGGGAAAATCAGCATCCAATCTAAACAGAAGCCCAGTTTTCCCCTTGGTTCTTGTTATGGTTTATGACTAAAATGTCCCTGCAAAAGTCTCATGTGTACCAAAGGGGGATTCTGAGAAGTGATTGGATCTTAAAGGCATTATATTCACCGGCAGATCGACCCATTGATGAGTGTAGAGCCAAAAGTGTGTTGGGAGCTGAGGCCTGGGCTGCGGAGACTCCTGGGCCACGGGGGCGCATGAGCTGAAGGGTATGTTCCTACCACTGGTTCTGCTGTGGGTTGATCAGCGTTCTTCACCAGGCACTCTCCCATGCTGTTTCCGGAGTGGAGCTCACCATGAACTGAACCCTCTGAAACTATGAGCCAAAAATAAACCTCTCCTCCTTTAAATTGTGGATGTCGGGTATTTTGTCCCAGTGACAGAAAAGTGGCTAAAACAATTGTAGATTCTTCTTCCATAGATGAATCTATGATAAGCATGGTTATGGGTCTGAGTGTCTGAGTTTTTTGTTCTAAAAATAGTGATTGGCTTTCACCCATGGTCCCTACCATTTCCCTATATAACTCACTGAATTCTCTGCCTAACAACAGCAGTCCCAAACGGTGCTAAGCAGCGCTGCCTTGTGTGTGCAACATTGTTTCTCCTCTGCGACGCCGGTGCGCCATCCCAGCCTTGGAGCCAGCTGACTGTGGACAGAAATCCCTTTGAACGGTGCTAAATAAACCTCTTCGCCTCTAACTTTGGGTGTCAGGTGTTTTCTCTCAGCAACAAGAGAAAAGTGACTAACATAGTTGACCATAACAAAAAATCACACACCGAGCCCGGCGTGGAGGCTCACGCCTGTCATCCCAGCAGAAGCAGGAGGATTGCTGAGTTCAAGGCTTGCCTGGGCCACATAGTGAGCTCAGGGCCAGCCTGGACTACAAACCGAGACCTTGTCTCAAAAGAAAAAAAAAATCACACACCGAGTGGCTTGAACAGTGGAAATGTATTTTCTCACAGTTCTGGAGGCTGGGATTCAAGTGTTGACAGAGTTGTCTCTTACAAGGCATCTATTCCAGACCTGTCTCCTGCCTTCTGTTGGTCTGCCTTCTGTTGATGCTCCTAGCCTTTAGTTTCATGACTCCAACCTTCACCTTTACCCTCACCTGTTGTGCTCTAACGGAGGTCTGCATCCAAATCCTTCTCATAAGGACACTAGTTACACTGAAATAGTGCCCACCCTGACGAGCTAAACTGATGACTTGAATAATGACTATTTCCAAATAAAATAATATTTTGAGTTGAGAAGGGAGAGACAAGACTTCAACATACGAATTTGGAAGGTTTGCCAGTGCTTGAACTCTGTTCTGAGGATTGTCTTTGGACTCGTCAGGCTTTGCCAAGAAATCATGGGCAGAAAAGGAGATGATGATGGTCATTCAGGGCTCCTTTGTTTAAATAAAAAGGGGGCAGTGAGGGCCGGAGATTTAGCTCAGTGGTTCCAGCGCCTGCCTCGCAAGTGCAAGGTCCTGAGTTCGATCCCTGGTAACCACATACAATGCTGGGCATGGAGACTCACGCCCACCAGCCATCAATACCACATACCACAGTGACAGGCGTGGTGGCTCACACCTGTCACCCCAGCACTCGGGAGGCAGAGACAGGAGGATTGCTGAGTTCGAGGCTTGCCTGGGCTACATAGTGAGCTCAGGGCCAGCCTGAACTACAAAAGCGGGACCTTGTCTCAAAAAGTGGGGGGGCAGTGAGAGAAAACATTCAAAGAACATATCCAACACATCCTACCTTATCTCTTCCTCTTAAATGAAAGAAAATGAGACTGTTTCATGAGGAAATAGAGAAACACAGCTCTGGGGCAATTGAGCTAGTCTTCCTCAGAGTCCTAATGTAATGATTTTATCTCTGGAACAACTCAAATGTAGAGACCCGGAAACTTAGAGCTGCGAGCTGAGGTTCATTAATGCCACAGCAGGAGTCCACATCTACCTTCCTTAAGATCAGCTGTTGAACTCCTTGAATTTAGGGAAAATCCACTGAATCCCAGCCCTTCATTTCAACCACCCTCCAACCCCACCAGCCCTGCTGCTAGTTGTTTAAGAAAGCTTACGTTGTTTTCTCAATAGAGTTACCTTGAATGATGTACAATCATAAAAGTACTATTACTATTTTTTATTTCATTGGTTCTAAAAGATCCTCTTCCTGTCCCACCCAGTTTGTTCAAGTATTCTTTTGTTTTGAGACAGGGTCTCGCTTTGTAGTTCAGGCTGACCCTGAGCTCACTATGGAGCCCAGGCAAGCCTGGAACTCAGCAATCCTCCTGCCTCTGCCTCCCGAGTGCTGGGATGACAGGCGTGAGCCACCATGCCCGGCTCTGTGGTGTGTGGTACTGACGCTGGTGGATGTGAGTTACTACACCTCGTGTTGTTGTATGTGGTTACTAGGGATCGATCCAGGGACCTTGTGCTTGCTAGGCAGGAGCCAGAACCACTGAGCTAAATCTCCGGCCCCAAGTTTTCTTTTCTTTTTTCTTAACCTCTTATAGACAATGCTTCTCCAATAGCTCTAATCTAAAATAAATGAACTTTGTTTCATTCTTAGTGTAAAATTTACTGGAGGTGTATTACACGTTTTATTTACTTCTGTACTCAGGACTCCTGGCAATATTAATGATGAAAGAATAGCCATGTGCTCATGTTCTCTCCCACTGTTTGCTGATAGCAACTTACTGCGCACACTGGTATCACTGTGTGTTGTTTGTTACCCATATACCATGGAGACGTCACCATTGGGTGGAGCGAGGGAAAGGACTCTCGTGGTGAGGGTTCCGAGTGGGATTAATGCTATCGTCCATCCATGCGTGCATGGACTAATCCCAGGAAGCAGTCAATGCCCAGCATGAGCTAAATCTGCTGTGCAGGGTATGCCTGGTATGTGACAGAGCCCTTTCTTTTGTTCTGTTGTAATCAAAGTGCTCCGCACCATAGCCACAATTAGATTTCTAAACATCTATTTTACTCTGGAATCTCTTCACCTCGCCACTGAACTAAACAGGAGCGCTCTACACTAACAGGCGTTCACAGGCGGGGTGGGGTACAGATGAAGGCCGAGGCGTGCCAGCAGTGCAGCGAGGAGGAATAGCTTCTAAGTCCCACACCACAGTAGGGGGATTACAATTCACGACCATTTCTTTCATAGTCTAGGAAGAACTAGAAAAGAGGTGTATAAAGGTTCCAACCCAAAGCAGTGACAGATGTTTAAGAAGATGGAGAAATTAATTTGAATATTATACATTGTACATATGTGTCAAATTACTATACTATAGCCCCCGAATGTGCACAAATATTATAAATCAACAAATAGCTAAAATGTATCAAAACAAAGTAAATTAATGTTTTTAGAGTCTAAAAGGAGATAATGAGAACATTTTAATTTCTTTGAACGAGGGGCCTTTGGTGATAGCCATGCAGTTTTATACAACAGGTTCCTTGTAAAGTGCTTTTGGTGACTTACCTTAGTCCAGGCCCATCCACTCACCTCATTACCGAGACACGTTCCTCTCTGAATTGGAGCATGTTTCACTTTCGTAACAACCAGCCAGCTCGAGTTGGATCTCCAGTGTGTGGTGTCAAGATTCTCATTTATGAATGGTGGGCAAAACATTATGGGGAGAAAAAAAAGGAATATAGATAACATTGTTGAAATCTTGGAGCTGCAGCAATGTAAGATGAGTGAATCCTCAGGGGTCAAAGGAAGCAATTTCTAAGACTTATGTCTCTCCTGGTCTAGCTTCTTCAGGGTGCTTATATTACCCCTTGAAATTATCTTGCCCATTTGTTTGCTTATTCTCTGTCTCTTTCCACTAAAAAATATGTTCCCTGAAGACAAGAAGTTTATTTGCTTTGTGCTCTAAGTCTCCACTTGCTGTTACATGGCATATGGTCAAGATATAGCATTGAACAGAGGATTACAAAAGAAAGAAGGACAAAGGTGATTTCTGCATTTATGCTATTCC
>PVIC010046980.1:0-14032 GCA_004025085.1 Thryonomys swinderianus
CTGTGTACATGAACTCACTGCACACACAATATGGAAGCACTACGTATGCAACATTTACTAACAAGTGAAAATTAAAAAACTAAACACAGGGCCGGAGGGTTAGCTCAGTGGTTCCGGCACCTGCCTTGCAAGCGCGAGGTCCTGAGTTCGATCCCCGGTAACCACATATAATGCTGGGCGTGGAGACACGCCCACCAACCATCAACGCCGCATACCACAATGCCGGATGTGGTGGCTCACGCCTGTCATCCCAGCACTCGGGAGGCAGAGACAGGAGGATTGCTGAGTTCGCGGCGGCTTGCCTGGGCACCATAGTGAGCTCAGGGCCAGCCTGAACTACAAAGCGAGACCCTGTCTCAAAAGCAAAAAAAAACCAAAAAACAAAAAACTAAACACAGAAACATGAAAGAAAAGGAAACAGCCTCAGTCAAGGGAATCGTGAACCATACAAGTGGAGGCCGGGACGTCCGTCCTTGTGGCTTCATCCAGATTCAGTGAGGGACCCACATCGCGGAAAGGAACAGAACATGGGAGCCCCTGTGGTCATGCTCCGTGTTGGGCCTCTGTCTGCCTTGTCTTGGTTTTCCAGGCAATGCTCTGGCCAGACAGCAGAAGCCCCTGGGCATCCCCGAGGCCAGGCTGCCCCATGCCCAGCGGGCATCTCACAGCAGCTTCTTACCCACAGAGGGCGCAGGTTCAGCCGCTGTGGGACTCGGTTCCCTGAGCTGCTGGCTGGGGCTGGCTCTCCTCTTTCTGCGTGTCCAGCGGCTGCCGGCGGCCATGATGCACAGGCATTCTGTGGATCCCCAGCTCCTTTCATCCCAGTAACCAATAAAGCTCTGCTTTAAGGAGCTCGTCCATGTGCTAGGCACAGGCACTGGGTAGGCACTTTCCATGGACTTACTCGTCAAAACAAATGCATAAGGGAAGAGTTATTGTGATGCCCATTTCCCAGATGGGGAAACTGAGACTCCAGAGAGCAACAGCTGAGATGAGCCGGACCTGGAGCTGGAGCTCGGGCCTGGGCCTCTGCGCCTGTGGACACACTGCCAGGGAGACTGGCTCCCTAGTTGCCTGCTGCTGTGATGGGTCCCCTTCCCTTGGAACCCCTCGTGGGGTGTTGACCTGTGCTTCCCTCATTTGCCCTCAGCCTTGTCTCCCCCTGCTTTGGGCTCTGAGTAAGCTCAAGTGGTCTTGACTCTGCAGCTTCTTGCGTGGTGCTCCAGGGACCCTCCTAAGCCTGTGTCTCTTTCCGGGCAGCAGGGCTTCTATCTCTGCCCTAGGTTTCGCTCTCTTCTGGCGGGGCCGGGGGGCACAGGGTCTTGTGTGGGCTCCTGGGCTGCTGTCTGTGAACTGGCTCTGAGCCCTGTGTGTGCTGCCGGCGCAGGCGGCCTCCAGGCTCATACTGAGCTTGGCTTTCACTTTCTCTCCTCTTCCGCCCTCTGTTCCTTTTGTCTGCAAGAGAGAGACCCTGGCACTGCCAAGGGAGGCAACAGCAGCAGAAGATGGATGCGGCGGAGCATTCAGTTGTGAATACAAAAGTGTAAACGGTGCAAATCATTTATTAGCTCACAGGAGCCACCGAAGTCCGGTGGCTGGGATGATACCAGGTAAGGATGGCTCCCACAGCTCATCGAGATCACCACAGCCCCATTCCTCTCCACCTGCCCCCCACAATAGGGCTCCATCCTAGATGGCCCGTGGTGGTCCCTTGGCCATTGCAGGCTGTCACTTCAAGAGGCCACACAGCTTTGATAGTGCCAGATCCCCGCTGACTGGCGGACGGTGTCTTTGGCAGCTCCCGCATATATTTGAGGAACCACCCCACCCCGTGGCTTGGCGTGAGCTCCATGCTCTTGGGCTTGACCCAGTACACATGGCTGAGACTCTAGAGGACTGGACCCATCACAGTGGAATCGGGGGCATGTTGGCAGGAGAAGAAGGACAGGCGTCACTGGATGACCCAGCACCCGGGTGATGGCACCCAGATGACACTTGTGCCCGACGAGGGGCGAACACACTTCCCAAAGCCGTTCTGCTTTCCTATCTTGGACTCACAGGAAACCCCGTGCACAAACTGACTACGCATTATTCTCTCAGTTTTCAAAATAAAGCAAGAAGGCTTGGAGAGGTGGAGAGACTTGCTTTGGGTCAGGAGCTACGCCTGGTGGACCCTTTCATGGCTTTAACCCCCTACAGACACAGAAAACTCAGAAAAAACAAGCTGTGTCAGTAGGGAGCCTCTACAGACTTCTTTTCTGTTATTCCCTAAACAGTTCAGGATAACAATTATTTGTATCATGTTTGCACTGTGTGAGATGTGAGCCAGAACTGATTTAAAGTGGGGGGGCTGTACACGGGTTCTGTGCAGACACCATGCCATTTTCCCTAAGGGCCTGGAGCCACTGTGGATTTGCCATCTGCAGAGATCCTGAAAGCAAACGCCGGAGGATTCTGGGGGAACCCTGAGACAGAAGCCCGATATGCTTCAGATTGAGTACTGGTGTTTGGTTTGGTTTTTAAAGCAGCATTTTGCTCATGATCTTTCCTTCTAAGCCCAGGGGCTAAATCAATCTTCAGGGACGATGGCCCTCAAAGATCTTGGGGCTCACTGAGGCAGAGATGGGGGAAGGCAGGGGGAGGACAGATGGTCACGGTGGCTTCCCACCTTCATAGCCAAAGGTAGCATCTCCAGGAGCCTGGAATCCGCCTTCTTGGGCAGGTGGCACTGTGTTGAGCTGCAGGGGCCAAGAGCAATTTAAGAAAGAGGGCAGGTGGGTACAGCTCCCGGGAGGAGGAACCCAGGCTTCAGGTGCACAGAGGTGAGTGTGATGAGCCCAGTGGTGGAGGACAGCTGCGAGCTGCTTCTCCTGAATTTCTAAGACTGGGTTCCACTGACCATGTGTGACCACAGGAGGCTCTTGGGAGCCCACAGGGTCTCCGCGCGAAGGTCTAACTTCTGTGTTTTCATGCTGTTGGTGACCTGAAAAGAAATCGCCTAAGCACATTCTGGGTTATCTGAATTAGTGATCTTTAAAAGCTTTTCAGGCAGCCATCCACAGGACGAACCCATCATTCATGGTGACCCACTTTGGACACACCAATATTTACATACAATAGAGTGGAAAGGTGGCCAGGCTCAGCCATGCGGCCCTCCCTGGTGTGAAAACGCCCACGCACTCCCAGCCAAGCCTACTGAGCACCATCTCCTCACCACCTCCCTGAAAGTCTTGGGGCCTCCTCTAGGGTTCCCCAACCACCCAGAACACAACCATCAGTAGGAAGCAGCTGGATTAGTTTCCTGAAGCTACTGTAACAAGTTACCACCAACCGGGTAACTGAAATGACAGAAATGTCTTCTCTCCTTTCTAGAGGCCACAGGTCTGAAGTCCATTTCACTACACCCAAGCCAAGCTATCAGCAGGTGAGGCTGCTGTTGGGAACAAGTTTCCTCTGCCTTTCTCTGATAAGAATACTTGTGTGCCAGGTGTGGTGTTCCATGCCTGTCATTCCCTCTACTTGGGAGGCTGAGGCAGGAAGTTTGTAAGTTCAGTGCCACCCTGGGCAATTTAGCAAATTTCTTGGAGTTAAAAAGAAAAAAGAAAGAAAAGAGGTTGATGATGTAGTTCAGCATTTAATCTCCAGGACCTGGAAACTCACACACACACACACACACACACACACACACACTCACACACCTCACTTGTGATTGCATTTAATCTCTAGTCTCCAAGCATAACTCCAGGTGACTCACTGGACGATCCTGAATTTAATCATGTCATCAGAGACCTTTTCTCCTTACAAAGTAACAGCTTCTGGAGACAGTCAGTTTCCAGGCTCAGGGTCTTTGAAGTCATTAGCCCCCTAGCATGGGTTTCATGACCCATGTGGACATCTCTGGAAAAAATAAATCAATAGAATGGCATGTGGACATCTCTGGATTGATCATATGGGCATTTGTGGGTATGTGCATGTGCACGTGTGTGTTTGAAATAATTTCAGTAATACATATTCTGACATCATACAATAAATACTTAATATTCACTCTTCTCTATCATTCTTTTAACAAGTCCTTGTTAAAACCCCCTAAACTGGCCTTGTGATGCAAAATTGGGATGTGACTCAGTTTGACAAACCCAGGCACATTTACCCCTGGTGACCTGGCAGCACCACATGCCTGGGCTGTGACTTTCTATCCATGGCATTGGGTCTAGAGTATTGCCGGCCAATGAGGAGAGAATGAAGGCAGCTTTGTGTACGAGTGACATGTTTATGATATGCAAAGGCCAGCTGTGTGGGACAAAGGACGACTTGACAGCCTCTTTGTGGATGGCAGGAGAGGAAAGTCCCCTGTGCCCATGAAGACGTTGGCATTCCGAGCTTGAAGGATTCTGTCCCATGGGCCTATTCTACAGTCAAGTTTCATGCAGAAATTTAATTTTTCCAATTTAAAATGGCATCCTACCTTGAGGCCATACTCAGAACTGAAATAAGTAGGACACAGATGTGTAAATACTATAATGTTTCTCTAGTGAGAAACTGAAGGTATAAATGAGGTCCAAAATGTACAAGAGGTACTGTGAAATAACAAGGAAATGTTCAAAGGGAAATGGCAATTGAGTGGGGGCAGGGGAAAACGAAGAAGGAAAAGAAAAAGTTTAATGGTGAAAAGAAAAAATGGAAAAAAGCTTATGTATGTAGGAGGAGTGGAGAGTTGAAGGAAGGGCAGGGGAATGGGAAAAAATAAGAATCAAGCTATATTATGTACAAACTCTCAATGATGAATGTGATCAGAATGTATACTTAAAATGTACCAATAAACTCAATAATGGAAAAAATAAATCAATAAAATGGCATCCTCTGCTTTGCTAAATTAGCTCCGAGAGGATCTCATAGCATTGTTTGGACTTAATTTGTAACAATGTTCTGGGTTCATAAATCACAAGAGAGCCGTAACCCTAAGGATTTTTTTTTTTTTTTGAGACAGGATTTCTCTTTGTAGTTCAGGCTGGCCCTGCGCTCACTATGTAGCCCAGGCAAGCCTCGAACTCAGGAATCCTCCTGTCTCTGCCTCCTGAGCGCTGGGATTATAGGTGTGAGCCACCACACCCAGAATTGTATGTGGTTACCAGAGATCGAACTCAGGACCCTGTGCTTGTGAGGTGGACGCTGGAACCACTGAGCCCCAACCCTAAGGGTTTTTAATACCTGATTTTATATTTGCCCATTTCCTGGGAATAAGATAAAAAGAAGTATAATTTCCTTCAGCCCCAACAAAGCAGTGGCGATGGGGAGCACACATTGTTTTTTCCTGATTGAAGGGGAACCCTATTATTTCAGTTTAAGAAACACTGCTCTGTTTCCAGGAGTGCAGTGGGAGTCTGCATATGAAAATACAGAGAGGGGAGAGTCCAGGGACAGAGGCCGAACCACTGTAGCTTCTGTCCCACCACAGAGTCTTAAACTGGGCCCAGGTGGGGTTTGAGGAGCAGCTCAGCCAGCTGCTTCTGGGATGACCAACCAGGCAATGGTTTGGAGTCTGTGGTGGATCCGTAAAAGGCTGACTTGGAAGGCCCAGCTGAATTGAGTCGGGTGGTTTGGGTGTGGAAGACCCACCTGAGGATTGTTGCCAATGGCATAAAAGGAGACCCGGAGGGGAAGATGGTGGGCTGTTGATTTTTCTGGAGAAGCTTGTGACAGCTGGTTTTCCTGTTAACAAACTCACCCGGCTGTTCTTGTCAGAAGGGCTCAGGATGTCCCCGTCACCAGGGAAGGCTGCTTTGCTCCTCAGGGGAGCTCTGGCCTTTCTTTGGTGTTGTTTATGGGCTCTGATGCACATCCCTTGGCCTGCTGGCACAGACCCCACAGGTGCAGGCTTTCCTGATCCCACCCCTGGCCATTGGGCCTTCCGGTTGCACATCCTCCACCCAGACTTGCCTTAGACGCTGCAGTGGGCTCTTGGCCTCTGGTGGGACTTGTGAGGGACACTGTCTTGGGCTCTAGGCCTTTAGTTGGACTTGTGCGGGGCATTGCTGTGGCATCCAGGTCCTCGGCTGGATTCTTCAGGTCTCAAGGATGTGGACAGATGTCTTAGATTCCTCTGCATTTGACTTTTTGGGTGAATATTATAAAATAGCCTGTAAAATGTGGGTCTTGTATTAAGTCTATTCTCCTGCAAACCTTGACTGCCACAGAGTTCAAGTAGAAGGACACACTAATGGCCCACAGTGGGGATTTGTTAGATCTAACCACTCTCAACCTCAGGTTATCTCTATGGAGGGGAAATAAGCAGGGACTGAGCCTGCCTGTCCAAAAAGGAGTAGGTGTGGTTATTTGGGTTTGGGCAAATTGTAGATTTGCTTTGATTCTTTGGAACTAATCTCTCTGTCTCAATATTAAAGAAAACCAAGAACTTCCAAGTGATTCCCAGACAGGAATCAAGAGACACCCCCCCCCCCAGAGCAGATCGGTGGGTGCATGGCCCCAGTGCATGACATGGTGCTAGTCCCTCAGGGATTAGAATGCCCTGATTTGGGTATCCTGGGAGACCTGGCCTGCCATGGAATCATCTTACCTACAGATTAAGCATCAGGATGGATAATGGAGTCATAGAAACCCAACCTCTTTGGTTTTCAGTTGTGTAAAGAGAGACCTCAAAGAAGGCTCCTTAGGCAAAATCGCCAGGCAAATCAGACAGCAGAGCCCAGGAGTCTTCCCTCTGCTCATCTCTTTCTCTCTGTCTCCTCTCCCTCCCTCCCTCCCTCCTTCCCTCCTTCTCTCTCTCTGCCCTGTAGATTCCCTCTCAATGAACTTCACATGTGTACTTTAGAAAATATCCATATTATAAACTAGAAGCACACGTGTTATCCATTTCGAAGTGCTTTTAGGATACACTGAGTCAAGTACAGTTCTGGATACAGATATTCCTAGACCCCTTTGAAACAGTTCATAATTAGGACTAGAAGACGTCTATGCTGGGGAGCAGAACACCCACTGGGGGTGACACACTTCTCAGCGTTTGTCCCCGTATCTTCCCTAAGCCTCCCTGTCCTCCCTTGTCTGTAAAATGACAGCACTTGCCACTGGGCGTGGTGGCTCACACCTGTAATCCCAGCACTTGGGAGGCAGAGACAGGAGGATTGCTGAGTTCGAGGCTTGCCTGGGCTACATAGTGAGCTCAGCACCAGCATGAACTACAAAGCGAGACCCTGTCTCAAAAAAAAAAAAAAAAATGACAGCACTTGCCTTGACTCCTCATGGGAAAAGGGGTGAATCAGTACAATTTCCCCAGAAGAACCTTTTGTTAATAAATTGCAGAGCATTTTGAGACATCAGATGAATCATCACACTGGCTAATAGAGAGGTGGAGGTGGAAGCGGAGGGGTCGCCTGAGCTCATGTCCCTTTATGAAGCGTGTGACTTGGGGTTATTTAATCTTCTCTGCAGAGTCTGTCTTACAGGGTTGCCCTGATGACTTCGTGATTTAATTCCCTTAAACTACTGCTTGGCATGTTCTCGGTGCTCAGTGTCAGCTATTACTATCTTGCTACTCTGATGGCGATGTCCTTCTCTTGTTTTATTCACCATGGTATTGGTGTGAAGCTCTGGAATTCAGTGCCCCTGGAAACTGCAGGGAAACCCCACAGCCCTCCTGGGAATCTGTCCACTCTTAGCACTGAGACGGAACGGCAGAGCTGCCTCTCAGAGTAAACTTGACAATTATCTAAACCCTCCAGCCTTCGGTCTCTAGGCCCGGTGGCCATCAGCAGGTGTCACACCGGGATGTGGAGGGACCAGTTTTGGCACTGCCCTCTGGCTGCTGTGTGACAGGTTCCAGGGCTCTGTGGTGCCAGACTTTGTAGAGATCCCGGCGGAGCACACAAGTCGAACAGGATCAGGTGGGGCATGACTTTGCCTAGAGGCCCCACTGGTCCTGCTCATAAAAAAGTGGGAACAAGGAGTGCCCAGATGACTAAATGGGTGGCACATTTCCCTTTGAGCAGCTGCCAGAAAGTGGCTCCGAGGCACCTGGCTAAGAGATAGTGAGTGCACGGGGTGGCAGGAGGGCCAACCTCTTTAGTGCCTCTATGTCTTCTTCTGTGCCTCTGTATGTCCTACTCTATTTACTCTCCAGTCCTAACTTAGATCTACAGGGAAACTTTAGGTCTTCTTTCTGGTCTTCTTTAGGAAGAATTGGGTGTTCCGTGTAGTACACACATAGTGGTCTACGTATTCCATCCACTGTGGACTACACTCTGTCTCACACACGTAGCCCAACATCCACACAGCACATCACATTTGTGTCCTGGGTTGTGGGTGTGACGTGCCATTGAGCATGCTCACCAGTAGGCTCACTCTGCTCTGCCTAGGGCGCTGTCAAAGAGGCAGGTCTAAGGAGGTTGTGTTTCTACTCTGTGATCCTGTGTCCCAACTATCTTGCAGTGGATCAAGGCAAACTAAGCCCCAGGAGCTTAGTGGCCTGTGATACCAGCCAGATGAGATCAGATTCCTGCCGTCAGTGATTTGAACCAGGAAAGACTCCAGCCCCAAACAGTGGGAACAGAAGCTGAAAGATTTTAGGAGACAGAGAGACCAGGGCAGTGGGTGTTGTGCTGGACAAATCCCGTTTTAGAACTATGGATTTTTTTCTGCTCACAGCCTGGAGCCAGCCCTCATTCCCTCAGGATTATCTCCTTTGAGGGAAACTGCCCTGCCTAAGATCATGAGCCCTTCCCAGGAAGCCCATATACAGTGACAGGATGACACAGGAGCAGGACCAAGACTTTGGAAAAATCTGAAGTGCCACCTCAGCTTCAGAGTGACCTGTGTGGTTGCCTGAAGCATTTGTCAAGACTGTAGGACCAGTATCTTGTCTGCCCTGGATAATTTCTCCTTAGGAGGGAGCTACATTTTATGCTCAACCCATGAAGTTCATGAAGACGCCTGGTAATGGCATCTGGCCTTGAATTTCTAGGCATCTCCCCTTCCTTTAGTGCTCTATGCATTCCTGCCATAATCCCTCTCTTAATCTTTCAGTCTCTGCATTCCAAAGCACCTAAATAGATCAACAGTTCTGCCTTTGTAGGATATTTGGTCGTTGACCACAGAAACCAACTCTAGCTATCTTAGAGGAAATAATCATATTGGAATGGCATGAAAAATGCTCAAAATCATAACAAGATTATAAAGCAGACTTAGAAAATGGGCTGGGAGTTAGTTTGCCCTGCCACCATCATCAGAATGACTATAATCTATAGCAATAGCCAAGCTTCTCAACCCTCTCCAGAGTCCATGTCCTGGGAGAGCATCCGACTGGTGCTCACCCTGTGCTGCCCGGGACTGACAGAGGGGATGGAGAATAGTGTCTGGTTCCTTTGGCTTCTGGAGTGAGAGATTGTTCATCCCACATACACACTGTGGGGGATTCTTCAAAAAGGAGTGTGAGGGTAGAGGAGGAAGTTGGGTTTGGAGCCAGAGGCCAGACAAAAACAGATATCCATTGCAGTATGTGTCTTCCTCCTGGGCAAAAAGGCTTTAAGGTAGAGACTATGAGCTTTTGTCTTTGTATCCCATGTATTTGCTGCCTGGCACTGAATATGTACTAATTTAACAGCTACTTCTTACGTAGGTGTGGGTTAGATGCTCTTCCATTGGAGGGATCAAGGACACCCAGAAAGGCTAATGCTTGAGCCTTCAAGAATGCAACAATGGATTTTTAAATTTTTAAAAAATGCATTGTTTAAGGGTTTTTAAATTTAGAAGCAGGACTGGGCTGCACAGGCCAGGGTCTATCTGTGCAGACAACACCTTGTGTGATAGGCCATGAAGCATAGGCCATGTGTCTTCTGGCACTCGGAGAGAGTATGCTAGGCTCCTCTGCGAGTCTGTCTCTCACTTGATCCATTGTCTCAGAATCTCCAGTCCTCCTTTACCAACAAGAGACTACCTGCTGGTAACTAAGAAGGAGGAACTGTTCTTTTTTCCTGCTTCACTTTGGCTGCTCTCCCCAAAACAATTACACATAAAACCTGTCCCCAACATAAGTTTGAGTGTCTCTTATTCAGAGGTTATAGGGATACTTAAGAATTTTCCTAAGTAAGAGGTGGAGAAAAATCAACCTCTATGCTCCCAAGCTGGCTCTATTTTCTTACAAAAGTTTTAGGGGGCATGAGCCTTGCTGCTAAGACTTTCGGATCCCTGACATGGCCTCCATTACTTTCTGCAGCCATACATTGCTCAAAACATAGCCTATATTTCCCATAATCTCTTGCAGCTAAAAGCAGTCATGTGACTAAATTCGGGCCAGTAGGATGTGAGTGGGAGTGTGTGCAATCCTGATTGGGTTTTTCTTTCTCTCCCTCTGTTTTATTTTTTGTTTTTGTTTTTGTTTTGAGACAGGGTCTCACTGTGTATTTCAGGTTGCACTTGAACTCACTATGCAGCCCAAGCTGGGCTCAGACTCCCAGCAATCCTTCTGCCTCTGCATCCCTAGTGCTGGAATTATAGGTATGTGCCACCACACTCAGCTGCTTGAAGGAATGTATCTTTCCTTTACCCTTTCCTCTTTCTCTTTTCCTGCTGGTTGGGCTGTGGACATGGTGGTAGGTCAGTTCAGACTATGTGTATGAGGACATCATCACAGGAGTGGCAGAGTAAGCAGACAGAATCTGGATCTTTGACACACTGCAGCTGCCCAGCTCTTATCCACAAACTGTCCCAGAGACAAGAGTGCACTTATTTTGAGTTGCTGTTAAAACAAAAGGTCCTATTCCTTGAGGATCAACAAACGGTGGCCCAATGTGTTCTGCCCTCATTTCTTGTAAATAAAGTTTTATTGGTGCACAACTATACTTATATTATCCATTGTCTACAGCTGCATTTTCCCTATAATTGCAACTAGAATAGAGAGACTACATGGGACACAGAGCCTAAAGCATTTGCTATTTAGACCTTTATAGCAAAGTTTACTAGTCTCTACTATGTCCCACTGATTCATATGAATACAAAATACTAATCATATTCATCTCTCTATTTTTCTTTGTATTTTCCAAGTTTATTGCAATAAATGTTTTAATTTATCATCTAAAAAAACTCCAATAAGTGTTCATTTAAAATACTTAAGTTTTACTTAGAACCCATTATCATTGTTTTTAATCACTCTATTCTCCAACTAACTCTGTATCAATTAGGGTTCCAGATTTCCCCCTTTTTATAGTACTCACACTTTTATTGTCACTCTCTTTCTTGCAGAAACATGTGGACCACATACCAGCTCCCACAGTGATACTGCATGTGGCATTGCATTTGGTAGGATACTTTGATTAATATAGGAGCAGCTGTTCTCATAGCAGCTCAAAATGGTAGCGACATAAATAAACTATAGGTGCTCTCTTATCTCAGGAACAGCTAATACATAAATAGTTCAGGGAATTATGGAAGCAGCTGAACTATTGTGAAACCAGAATTCTTTTTGATGAGGGTAGTACTGGCTTCTGCTACTGGGCAGTCCAGAGATGACAGCTATGTCAGGTACAGCTGATCCAATATGAACAAGACTATTTTTCTCCAGGTGTTTACCTCTGCTTATCTCTAATAGTCTGTTTTATCACTGAGTGGACCTATGCACCCTGAAAATGGAAGGCTGGAGCTTGTATCTTTTTGTTAACTCTCCGTGAAGTGTGCCCACCTAGGAAATTTCAGAGATGGTTCCAACTCAATAAAATGTATCTCTGAGGCAGCCATTGGATCTTGGAGAAGAGAATAATTTGATTTGATCAGCTGTGTGAGAAGGCCCAGGATCAACAATGGACTGTTTTTCATGAAAGTGTGTCATTACATAAAAAGCAAAAAGGAGGCACAGGAGATAAAAATAAAAAAACAGTAGCTGCTCACTTCAGGAGGCTTGGCATCCTTGTGTTTTGATTGCTGCTGGGTGTCAGCTGGAACACTTATTTGAAGCTTAAACACGAACCCGTGTTTTCTGACTTGGCTGCTACTCTGTTATTGTTTAAATTACCACACCAAGTTCAGTGCATCTCAACGGCCAGGTGAACTCAGGATAATAATTATTTGTTTTCTTTCTCTGTTTTCATTACAGTTAAGACTGTGGCTTAGAGAGTTTTAAGTACCTGTCTGAAAACTGAAATACAATCAACAATCAACTTTCTCCAAATAAATGGCTATAAAACAACACTGTCAGGCAGCGGTAGAGAATGGTATAAGGAATTAAGCAATGTGGATTTGAGGTTCTGATCGTCTACTTCTTGAATGTTGCAAACCAGTTATTATATGTCTTTGGGATTCAGTTTACTCTTTCTAAAATGAAGATAATAAGACTGAGCTCTTTTGATTTCTTTTTAAGGATTCAATTTCTCATCTCACATGATCCCATTTTAGGCTTTCACTTATTTGGGTGCAAACTTGTCCCTGCCTATTTGACTCTCAAGTTATTGACCACCAGCAAAGCGGCATGTGGGGAGAGAAAATTTGCTGATAAAATCAAATTCAAAGCTGCAAAAGCAGGGCAGCCAACTGGCTTCAGCTCCATTACTTTATCAGATTGAATCTTGGCTGCGCCCAAGAGCTCATGCCCCAGGCAAGTGCTTGGAATCCATGGTTTGCTGCAGACTCTCAAAGGCCTCCAGGAGGAAGTCAGTCATCCTGTTACACTGCTGCTTCACTTGCTACCCACTTTTGAAGACGGTAGATGGTCTTTCCTTTCACTTTTTAAAAATGTGTTCATTTATCTCACCCTAATACCATAGGAACTGAAGAACAGAAGCACTGGAGACCTCAGGAATTCTGACCAGGGCCTTGTCCCTGAACCACAGTGCCCCTGCCAGTCTTGGCCAGTCTGACTGCCTCATCTGCAGAGCTGGGACGATGGTCTGGAGTAACCTGTTAGGTTAGGAAGCTGTCAAGAGGTGACAATAGGATGAGCCTGAACTTTTCAACAACACGGTATTAAGCAATAAGGTTAGTTAGGGTGAAGGCACACAAAGTCCCAGAGACCCAACAGGATACTACTTACTGTTTAGACAATGTGAAAGATTGAGGGCATTTCTGCATTTTTAGCAAGTGCTGTGGGCAATTTAAGAGGGTTAGTTCTGTTTCTGAAGGGGAAACTGAGACACAGAGAGCATGCCTGGTGTGCTGTGGAGGTTCTTCTAGATGTGAAAAACAAAGGCGTGGTGGCCCGAGGTGATGCATTTGTTGTCTAGATGCTCAGCTATTGCAAAAAGTTTAGAAAGTCAACATCAGCTGAAAAGCCAGCCCAGCAGGGATCTGGAAGGTGGCATCTGGTGTCACCCCACTCGAAGTTTCAGCTGCCACGTAGCAGTCACCTCTATCATGACTCTACCTCCCTCTTTGTTATTTCTTTTTTTTTAATTTGAATCTTTATTGGTATATAATATATACATAGCACAGCCACTCTCAACATTGAGAATTTGTACCAGTATATGACATGATTTAATTCTCATTTTTTCTTCTTCCTCTTCCCAACCCACAACTCCCTGCCCCTATATACATAAACTTTGTTTCCTCTTCTTTTTTTTTTTTTTTTGCTTTTTGGAGACAGGGTCTCTCTTTGCAGTTCAGGCTGGCCCTGAGCTCACTATGGTGCCCAGACAAGCCACCGCGAACTCAGCAATCCTCCTGTCTCTGCCTCCCGAGTACTGGGATTATAGGCGTGAGCCACCATGTCCGGCATTGTGGTATGTGGTGTTGGTTGTTGGTGGGTGTGTCTCCACACCCAGCATTATATGTGGTTACCGGGGATCGAACTCAGGTCCATTGAGCTTGCGAGGCAGGCGCCGGAACCACTGAGCTAACCCTCCGCCCCCCCCCCCCCCTTTTTTTTTTTTGAGACAGGTTTTCGCTTTGTAGTTCAGGCTGGCCCTGAACTCACTATGTAGCCCAAGCAAGCCTCAAACTCAGCAATCCTTCTGTCTCTGCCTCCCGAGTGCTGGGATTACAGGCGTGAGCCAACATGCCTGGCTGTTTTCTCTTTTTTTACCAACACATTTTTTCT
>PVIC010046981.1:0-14039 GCA_004025085.1 Thryonomys swinderianus
GTTTGTTAGATTCCATACTGGATACTTTGAGCTTATGAGTTACCTCTATGTCTGACTCCTCACTGCACAGCTCCGGGACACAGTGTGCTGCTGGGCGGCCTTCAGTCCACTGGAAATGGCCTGCACCCTGCAGCCGGGTCCGCGTGCTGCTCACTCAGTTCGCCGGAAGCATGGAACGGTGGGCTCGGAGTTGCTCGGTCCGGTCCGCCCGCCGCAAGTTCCCCAGTCCACTGGACTCATGGCACGGCGGGCCCGGGGCTGCTGGGTCCGGTCCGTCCGCCGCATGTTCCCCAGTCCGCTGGACTCACGGCACAGCGGGCCTGGGGCTGCTGGGTCCGGTCCGTCTGCAGTAAGTTCCCCAGTCCGCTGGGCTCACGGCACGGTGGGACCGGGGCTGCTGGGTCCGGTCCGTCCGCCGTCGGTATTCTGAATTTTGAATGGAAGCCTAAACCAAGGGCAGGAACCTGCAGGTATCTGAGGACTAGAACACGGACATTTCAAAACCTGTTGATCAAGAAAGTGAATCGTGACTATTACCCTATATTTGACAGTGAAATGCCGAAGTATGTCACTCCCACAGAGTCACAACTCCCAGTCCGTGGCCCTAGCCCACAATCTCCCTTACGCATGATTCCCTAAACTAGTGTATATGCATAACGCACTAATGCGAACTCCAATCCTAACAGTACCCTTCATCCTCACAATAGTTTGGGAAGCCTAATCCACAGCAATTGTGAAAAAGACAGTACCACTCTCACGAATCCTAACCCTAACTCTAGACATAATGCGTCATCAGCAAATGCCTCAATTCTCTAGAGAGAGGTAAAACCACACTAGCTCTCAGCATGATCCGAGCTATACTCCTCACCATTCCGTGGCTACCTTATGCTGAATACCCAAGAAAATCCACAGTGACAACATTCTCAATCTCAATCTGACCCTTACCGCGCCTTTCAAACTTACACACTCAATGCTTCCTTTAGTTCCATCATATACTCTGCATATTCTTCAACTGAAATGTGACATTGACAGGAGAACTGCATGACAAATGCACAGGAATTGTCAAAACAATGCTTGGACTTGTGGTTTTCTGAATTGCGAGGGCAACCTAACACAAGGGCAAGAGCCTGCAGGTACCTGAGGCCTAACACACAGGACATTTCAAAATCTGATGATCAAGAAGGAGAACCGTGGCTACTACCATATATTTGGCAATGAAATACAGTAGTGTGGCACTCCCACAGAGTCACTACGCCCAGTCCTTGACCTGGGCGCACAATCTCACTTAGGCATGAATCCCTATATTAGTGTATATACATAACGCACTAATGCTAAGCCCAATCGTGAGAGTACACTTCAGCTTCACTATAGTTTGGGAAGTCCAATCCACAGGAATAGTCAAAATGACAGTAACACTCTCACGAATCCTAACCCTAACCCTAGCCTCAATGCTGATTTCACCAAATTCAGCATAATTTGAGCTATACTCCGCACCATTTCTTGGCAATCTGATACTGAGTATGCAAGAAAATCCACAGTGAAACTATTAACAATCTCAATCAGATACCTAACACGCCTCTCAACCTTCCACTCTCAACCCCACTCTACCTCCATCATACATTCTCAATATTCTTCCTCCGATCCATGCCACTGACAAGACAACTCCATGACAACTGCACAGGAATTGCCAAAACAACAGTAGGACTTGTATTTTCCTGAATTCTGGTGGGCAGCCTAACCCTAGGTCAGGAGCCTACAGGCATATAAGGCCTAACACACAGGACATTTCAAAAACCTGTTGATCCAGAACGAGAATCGTAGGTATTACCATATATTTTGTAATGAAATACACAAGTCTATCACTCCAACAGAGTCACCATTCCCAGTCTTGGACGGAGCCCTCAATCTCCGTGACAAATGAATCCCTAGGTTAGGGTATATGTACAATAAACTAATGCTAACTCCAATCCTGAGAATACCCTTCATCCTCACTGTAGTTTGGGAGGCCCAATCCACATGAATAGTCAAAATGACAGTACCACTCTCACGAATCCTAACCCTAACCCTAGCCCCAATGCTGCATTCAGCAAATGTCTCCATTCTGAAGGGAGAGGTACAACCTCAGTAGCTTTCATGATAATCTGAGCTATACTTCTCACCATTCCTTGGCAATCTGATGATGAATACACAATAAAATCCACAGTCACACCATTCTCGATCTCAGTCGGAACCCTAAACTGCCTTTCAACCATAAACTCTCAACTCAACTCTATCTGCATCATACAGTCTGAATATTCTTCCTCCGAAACGTGCCACTGACAAGAAAACTGCATGACAAATGCACAGGAATTACCAAAACAACACGTGGACTTGTGATATTCTGAGTTTTCACTGGAAGCCTAAACCAAGGGCAAGAACCTGCAGGTATCTGAGGACTAGAACACGGACATTTCAAATCCTGTTGATCAAGAAAGTGAATCGTGACTATTACCCTATATTTGAAAGTGAAATGCCGAAGTATGTCACTCCCACAGAGTCACAACTCCCAGTCCGTGGGTCTAGCCCACAATCTGCCTTATGCATGAATCCCTATAAAGTGTATATGCATAACACACTAATGCGAACTCCAATCCTAACAGTACCCTTCGTCCTCACTATAGTTTGGGAAGCCTAATCCACAGCAATTGTGAAAAAGACAGTAACACTCTCACGAATCCTAAACCAAACTGTAGACATAATGCTGCATCAGCAAATGCCTCCATTCTCTAGATAGAGGTAAAACCCCACTAGCTCTCAGCATAATGCGAGCTATACTCCTCACCATTCCGTGGCTACCTTATGCTGAATACGCAAGAAAATCCACAGTGACAATATTCTCAATCTCAATCTGAAACCTACCCCGCCTTTCAAACTTAAACTCTCAACCCTTCCTTTATTTGCATCACATACTCTGCATAATCGTCAACTGAAATGTGACATTGACAGGAGAGCTGCATGACAAATGCACAGGAATTCTCAAAACAACGCTTGGACTTGTGGTTTTCTGAATTGTGACGGCAACCTAACTCAAGGGCAAGAGCCTGCAGGTACCTGAGGCCTAACACACAGGACATTTCAAAATCTGATGATCAAGAAAGAGAACCGTGGCTATTACCATATATTTCGCAATGAAATATAGTAGTGTGGCACTCCCACAGAGTCACAACGCCCAGTCCTTGACGTGAGCGCACAATCTCCCTTAGGCATGAATCCCTATATAAGTGTATATGCATAACGCACTAATGCTAACCCCAATCCTGACAGTACCCTTCATCCTCACTATAGTTTGGGAAGTCCAATCCACAGGAATAGTCAAAATGAGAGTACCACTCTCACAAATCCGAACCCTAACCCTACCCTCAATGCTGAATTCAGCAAATTCAGCTTAATTCGAGCTATACTTTGCACCATTTCTTGGCAAACTGATAATGACTATGCAAGAAAATCCAGAGGGAAACCATTCTCAATCTCAGTCAGAACCCTACCCCGCCTTTCAAATCTCTACGAACAACCCCACTCTACCTCCATCATACATTCTCAATATTCATCCTGCGATCTGCCCCACACACAAGAAAACTTCATGACAACTGCACAGTAATTTCCAAAACAACAGTTGGACTTGTATTTCCCTGAATTCTATTGGGCAGCCGAACATTAGGTCAGGAGCCTACAGTCATATGAGCCCAAAAACACAGGACATTTGAAGTACCTCTTTATCCAGAAAGATAATCGTGGTTATTACCTTATATTTTGCAGTGAAATACACAAGTGTGTCACTGCAACAGAGTCACAATTCCCAGTCATTGGCCGGAGCCCTCAATCTCCCTGACACATGAATCCCTATATTAGGGTATACGTACAACACGCTAATGCTAACTCCAATCCTGAGAGTACCCTTCATCCTCACTCTAGTTTGGGAAGCCCAATCCACAGGAATAGTCAAAATGTCAGTATCACTCTCACGAATCCTAACCCTAACCCTAGCCACAATGCTGAATTCAGCAAATGTCTCCATTCTGAAGGGAGAGGTACAACCCCAGTAGTTCTCACCCTAGTCTGAGCTATACTTCTCACCATTCCTTGGCAATCTGATGATAAATGCCAAAGAAAATTCACAGTCACACCATTCTCGATCTCAATCGCAACCCTAACCTGGCTTTCAACCTTAATCTCTCAACCCAACTCTATCTGCATCATACACTCTGGATATTCTTCCTGCGATCCGTGCCACTGACAAGAAAACTGCATGACAAATGCACAGGAATTGCCAAACAACACGTGGACTTGTGGTACTCTGAATACTGACTGGAAGCCTAAACCAAGGGCAAGAGCCTGCAGGTACCTGAGGACTACAACACGGCCATTTCAAAACCTGTTGATCAAGAAGGTGAATCTGGACTATTACCCTGTATTTGACAGTGTAATGCCGAAGTATGTTACTCCCAAATAGTCAAAACTCCCAGTCCCTGGCCTGAGCTCACAATCTCCCTGACACATGAATCACTATATTAGGATATATGCACATTGCATTAATGCCAACTCCAATCCTGACCGTACCCTTTACCCTCACTATAGTTTGGGAAGCCAAATCCTCAGCAATTGTCAAAATGACAGTACCAGTGTCACGATTCCTCACCCTAATGCTAGACATTATGCTGAATCAGCAAATGCCTCCATTTTCTAGGGAGAGTTAAAACCCCACTAGCTCTCAGCATAATCCGAGGTATACTCCTCACCATTCCTTGGCTAACTTATGCTGAATACGCAAGAAAAAACACAGTGACAAGACTGTCAATCTCTTTCTGAACCCTAGCCCGCCTTTCAGCTTTACAGTCTCAACCCTCCCTTTAGTTCCATCATACACTCTGCATATTCTCCAACTGAAATGTGACAGTGCCAGGAGAGCTGCATAACAAATGTACAGCAATTGACAAAACAATGCTTGGACTTGTGGTTTTCTGAAATGTGACGTGCAACCTAACTCAAAGGCAAGAGCCTGCAGGTACCTGAGGCCAACACACAGGACATTTCAAAATCTGTTGATCAAGAAATAGAACTGTGGCTATTACCATATATTTGGCAATGAAACACAGCAGTGTGTCACTCGCACAGAGTCACAACTCCTAGTCCTTGGCCTGAGTCCATAATCTCCCTTACCCATGAATCCCTATATTAGTGTATATGCATAATGCACTAATGCTAACTCCAATCATGACAGTACCCTTCATTCTCACTATAGTTTGGGAAGCCCAATCCACAGGAATGGTCAAAATGACGGTACCACTCTCACGAATCCTAACTCTAACCCTAGCCACAATCCTGAATTCAGCAAATTCAGTATAATATGAGCTGTACTCCGCACCATTCCTTGGCAAACTGATTCTGACTATGCAAGAAAATCCACAGTGAAACCATTCACAATCTCAATCAGAAACCTACCACGCCTCTTAACCTTCCACTCTCAACCCCACTCTACCTCCATCATACATTCTCAATATTCTTCCTCCGATCCGTGCCACTGACAAGACAACTCCATGACAACAGCACAGGAATAGCCAAAACAACAGTTGGACTTGTATTTTCCTGAATTCTGGTGGGCAGCCTAATCCTATTTCAGGAGCCTACAGGCATATAAGGCCTAACACACAGGACATTTCAAAAACCTGTTGATCCAGAAAGAGAATCGTAGCTATTACCATATATTTTGGATTGAAATACACAAGTGTATCACTCCAACAGAGTCACAATTCCGTCTTTGCCAGAGCCCTCAATCTCCGTGACACATGAATCCCTAGGTTAGGGTATATGTACAATACACTAATGCTAACTCCAATCCTGAGAATACCCTTCATCCTCACTGTAGTTTGGGAAGCCCAATACACAGGAATAGTCAAAATGACAGTACCATTCTCATGAATCCTAACCCTAACCCTAGCCACAATGCTACATTCAGCAAATGTCTCCATTCTGAAGGGAGATGTACAACCCCAGTAGCTTTCACGATAATCTGAGCTATACTTCTCACCATTCCTTGGCAATCTGATGATGAATACACAAGAAAGTCCACAGTCACACAATTCTCGATCTCTGTCGGAACCCTAAACAGCCTTTCAACCTTAAACTCTCAACTCAAATCTATCTGCATCATACAGTCTGAATATTCTTCCTCCAAAACGTGCCACTGACAAGAAAACTGCCTGACAAAAGCAGAGGAATTGCCAAAACAACACGTGGACTTGTGGTATTCTGAATTTTGACTGGAAGCCTAAACCAAGGGCAAGAACCTGCAGGTATCTGAGGACTACAACACGGACATTTCAAAACCTGTTGATCAAGAAAGTGAATCGTGACTATTACCCTATATTTGACAGTGAAATGCCGAAGTATGTCATTCCCACAGAGTCACAACTCCCAGTCCTTGGCCTGAGCCCACAATCTCCCTTACACATGAATCCCTATATTAGTGTATATGCATAACGCACTAATGCGAACTCCAATCCTAACAGTACCCTTCCTCCTCACTATAGTTTGGGAAGCCTAATCCACAGCAATTGTGAAAAGGACACTACCACTCTCACGAATCCTAACCCTAACTCTAGACATAATGCTTCATCAGCAAATGCCTCCATTCTCTAGAGAGAGGTAAAACCCCACTAGCTCTCAGCATACTCCGAGCTATACTCCTCACCATTCTGTGGCTACCTTATGCTGAATACGCAAGAAAATCCACAGTGACAACATTCTCAATCTCAATCGGAACCCTACCCCGCCTTTCAATCTTAAACTCTCAACCCTTCCTTTAGTTCCATCATATACTCTGTATATTCTTAAACTGAAATGTGACATTGATAGGAGAGCTGCATGACAAATGCACAGGAATTGTCAAAACAATGCTTGGACTTGTGGTTTTCTGTATTGTGACGGCAACCTAACTCAAGGGCTAGAGCCTGCAGGTACCTGAGGCCTAACACACATGACATTTCAAAATCTGATGAACAAGAAAGAGAACCGTGGCTGTTACCATATATTTGGCAATGAAATAGAGTACTGTGGCACGCCCACAGAGTCACAACGCCCAGTCCGTGAGCTGAGCGCACAATCTCCCTTTGGCATGAATCCCTATATTAGTGTATATGCATAATGCACTAATGCTAACCCCAATTTTGACAGTACCCATCATCCTCACTATAGTTTGGGAAGTCCAATCCACAGGAATAGTCCAAATGAGAGTACCACTCTCACAAATCCTGACCCTAACCCTACCCTCAATGCTGAATTCAGCAAATTCAGCATAATTCGAGCTATACTCCGAACCATTTCTTGGCAAACTGATATTGACTATGCAAGAAAATCCACAGTGAAACCATTCTCAATCTCAATCAGAACCCTACCCGGCCTTTCAAACCTCCACTCTCAACCCCACTCTTCCTCCACCATACATTCTCAATATTCATCCTGCGTTCCGCCCCACACACAAGACAACTTCATGACAACTGCTCAGTAATTTCCAAAACAACAGTTGGACTTGTATTTTTCTGAATTCTGGTGGGCAGCCTAACACTAGGTCAGGAGCCTACAGTCATATGAGCCAAAAAACACAGGACATTTCAAATACCTGTTGATCCAGAAAGAGAATCGTGGTTATTACCATATATTTTGCAGTGAAATACACAAGTGTGTCAATGCAACAGAGTCACAATTCCCAGTCATTAGCCGGAGCACTCAATCTCCCTGACCCATGAATCCCTATATTAGGGTATACGTACAACACATAAATGTTAACTCCAATCCTGATAGTACCCTGCATCCTCACTCTAGTTTGGGAAGCCCAATCCACAGGAATAGTCAAAATGTCAGTATCACTCTCACGAATCCTAACCCTAACCCTAGCCACAATGCTGAATTCAGCAAATGTCTCCATTCTGAAGGGAGAGGTACAACCCCAGTAGTTCTCACCCTAGTCTGAGCTACACTTCTCACCATTCCTTGGCAATCTGATGATAAATGCCAAAGAAAATTCACAGTCACAACATTCTCGATCTCAATCGCAACCCTAAACTGGTTTTCAACATTAATCTCTCAACCCAACTCTATCTGCATCATACACTCTGGATATTCTTCCTCCGAACCGTGCCACTGACAAGAAAACTGCATGACAAATGCACAGGAATTGCCAAAACAACATGTGGACTTGTGGTCCTCTGAATACTGACTGGAAGCCTAAACCAAGGGCAAGAGCCTGCAGGTACCTGAGGACTACAACACGGACATTTCCAAACCTGTTGATCAACAAAGTGAATCGTGACTATTACCCTGTATTTGACAGTGTAATGCCGAAGTATATTACTCTCAAATAGTCAAAACTCCCAGTCCCTGGCCTGAGCTCACAATCTCCCTGACACATGAATCACTATATTAGGAAATATGCACTTTGCATTAATGCCAACTCCAATCCTGACAGTACCCTTTACCCTCACTACAGTTTGGAAAGCCAAATACACAGCAATTGTCAAAATGACAGTACCACTGTCACGATTCCTCACCCTAATGCTAGATATTATGCTGAATCAGCAAATGCCTCCATTATCTAGGGAGAGTTAAAACCCCACTAGCTCTCAGCATAATCCGAGCTATACTCCTCACCATTCCTTGGCTAACTTATGCTGAATACGCAAGAAAAAACACAGTGACAAGATTGTCAATCTCTTTTTGAACCCTACCCCGCCTTTCAGCTTTACAGTCTCAACCCTCCCTTTAGTTCCATCATACACTCTGCATATTCTTCAACTG
Source organism: Thryonomys swinderianus (assembly GCA_004025085.1). NCBI lineage: Eukaryota > Metazoa > Chordata > Mammalia > Rodentia > Thryonomyidae > Thryonomys > Thryonomys swinderianus. The sequence goes on from PVIC010046981.1 coordinate 8,830, forward strand.
AAATGTGACAGTGTCAGGAGAGCTGCATAACAAACGTACAGCAATTGACAAAACAACGCTTGGACTTGTGGTTTTCTGAAATGTGACGTGCAACCTAACTCAAAGGCAAGAGCCTGCAGGTACCTGAGGCCAACACACAGGACATTTCAAAATCTGTTGATCAAGAAACAGAACTGTGGCTATTACCATATATTTGGCAATGAAATACAGCAGTGTGTCACCGCCACAGAGTCACAACTCCTAGTCCTTGGCCTGAGCCCACAATCTCCCTTACGCATGAATCCCTATATTAGTGTATATGCATAATGCACTAATGCTAACTCCAGTCCTGACAGTACCCTTCATTCTCACTATAGTTTGGGAAGCCCAATCCACAGGAATGGTCAAAATGACAGTAACACTCTCCAGAATACTAACCATAACCCTTGCCACAATCATGAATTCAGCAAATTCAGTGTAGTTTGAGCTATACTCGGCACCATTCCTTGGCAAACTGATACTGACTATGCAAGAAAATCCACAGTGAAACCATTCACAATTTCAATCAGAAACCTACCCCACCTCTCAACATTCCACTCTCAACCCCACTCTACATCCATCATACATTCTCAATATTCTTCCTCCGATCTGTGACACTGACAAGACAACTCCATGACAACTGCACAGGAATTGCCAAAACAGCAGTTGGACTTGTATTTTCCTGAATTCTGGTGGGCAGCCTAACCCTAGGTCAGGAGCCTACAGGCGTATAAGGCCTAACACACAGGACATTTCAAAAACCTGTTGATCCAGAACGAGAATCGTAGCTATTACCATATATTTTGTATTGAAATACACAAGTGTATCACTCCAACAGAGTCACAATTCCCAGTCTTGGCCGGAGCCCTCCATCTCCCTGACACATGAATCCCAATGTTAGGGTACATGTACAATGCACTAATGCTAACTCCAATCCTGAGAGTACCCTTCATCCTCACTGTAGTTTTGGAAGCCCAATCCACACGAATAGTCAAAATGACAGTAACACTCTCACGAATCCTAAACCTAACCCTAGCCACAATGCTACATTCAGCAAATGTCTCCATTCTGAAGGGAGATGTACAACCCCAGTAGCTTCAACGATAATCTGAGCTATACTTCTCACCATTCCTTGGCAATCTGAAGATGAATATACAAGAAAATCCACAGTCACACAATTCTCGATCTCAGTCGGGACCCTAAACTGACTTTCAACTTTAACTCTCAACCCAATTCTATCTGCATCATACAATCTGAATACTCTTTCTCCAAAACGTGCCACTGGCAAGAAAACTGCATGACAAATGCACAGGAATTGCCAAAACAACACGTGGACTTGTGGCATTCTGAATTTTGACTGGAAGCCTAAACCAAGTGCAAGAGCCTGCAGGTACCAGAGTAATAGAACACGGACATTTCAAAACCTGTTGATCAAGAAAGTGAATCCTGACTATTACCCTATATTTGACAGTGAAATGCCGAAGTATGTCACTTCCACAGAGTCACAACTCCCAGTCCTTGGCCTGAGTCCACTATCTCCCTTACGCATGAATCCCTATATTAGTGTATATGCATAACGCACTAAAGTGAACTCCAATCCTAACAGTACCCTTCCTCCTCACTATAGTTTGGGAAGCCTAATCCACAGCAATTGTGAAAAGGACACTACCACTCTCACGAATCCTAACCCTAACTCTAGACATAATGCTTCATCAGCAAATGCCTCCATTCTCTAGAGAGAGGTAAAACCACCCTAGCTCTCAGAATAATCTGAGATATACTCCTCACCATTCCCTGGCTAACTTATGCTGAATATTCATGAAAATCCACAGTGACAACATTCTCAATCTCAATCTGAACCCTACCCGCCTTTCAAACTTAAACTCTCAACCCTTCCTTTAGTTCCATCATATACTCTGCATATTCTTCAAGTGAAATGTGACATTGACAGGAGAGCTGCATTACAAATGCACAGGAATTGTCAAAACAACGCTTGGACTTGTGGTTTTCTGAATTGTGATGGCAACCTAACACAAGGGCAAGAGCCTGCAGGTACCTGAGGCCTAACACACAGGACATTTCAAAATCTGATAATCAAGAAAGAGAACCGTTTCTATTACCATATATTTGGCAATGAAATACAGTAGTGTGGCACGCCCACAGAGTCACAACGCCCAGTCCGTGAGGTGAGCGCACAATCTCCCTTTGGCATGAATCCCTATATTAGTGTATATGCATAACGCACTAATGGTAACCCCAATCCTGACCGTACCCTTCATCCTCACTATAGTTTGGGAAGTCCAATCCACAGGAATAGTCAAAATGAGAGTACCACTCTCACAAATCCTGACCCTAACCCTACCCTCAATGCTGAATTCAGCAAATTCAGCATAATTCGAGCTATACTCCGCACCATTTCTTGGCAAACTGATACTGACTATGCAAGAAAATCCAGAGGGAAACCATTCTCAATCTCAATCAGAACCCTACCCCGCCTTTCAAACCTCCACTCTCAACCCCACTCTTCCTCCATCATACATTCTCAATATTCATCCTGCGTTCCGCCCCACACACAAGACAACTTCATAACAACTGCACAGTAATTTCCAAAACAACAGTTGGACTTGTATTTTCCTGAATTCTGGTGGGCAGCCTAACACTAGGTCCGGAGCCTACAGGCATATGAGCCAAAAAAACAGGACATTTCAAATACCTGTTGATCCAGAAAGAGAATCGTGGTTATTACCATATATTTTGCAGTGAAATACACAAGTGTGTCACTGTAACAGAGTCACAATTCCCAGTCATTGGCCGGAGCCCTCAATCTCCCTGACACATGAATCCCTATATTAGGGTATACGTACAACACGCTAATGCTAACTCCAAGCCTGAGAGTACCCTTCGTCCTCACTCTAGTTTGGGAAGCCCAATCCACAGGAATAGTCAAAATATCAGTATCACTCTCACGAATCCTAACCCTAACACTAGCCACAATGCTGAATTCAGCAAATGTCTCCATTCTGAAGGGAGAGGTACAACCCCAGTAATTCTCACCCTAGTCTGAGCTATACTCCTCACCATTCCATGGCTAACTTATGCTGAATATGCAAGAAAACCCACAGTGACAACATTCTCAATCTCAATCGGAACCCTAGCCCGCCTTTCAAACTTAAACTCTCAACCCTTACTTTAGTTCCATCATATACTCTGCATATTCTTCAACTGAAATGTGACATTGACAGGAGAGCTGCATGATAAATGCACAAAAATTGTCAAAACAACGCTTGGACTTGGGGTTTTCTGAATTGTGACAGCAACCTAACTCAAGGGCAAAGCCTGCAGGTACCTGAGGCCTAACACACAGGACATTTCAAAATCTGATGATCAAGAAAGAGAACAGTGGCTATTACCAAATATTTGGTAATGAAATACAGTAGTGTGGCAATCCCACAGTGTCACAACACCCAGTCCTTGTCCTGAACGCACAATCTCCCTTAAGCATTAATCCCTATAATAGTGTATATGCATAACACACTAATGCTAACCCCAATCCTGACAGTACCCTTCATCCTCCCTATAGTTTGGGAAGTCCCTTCCACAGGAATAGTCAAAATGAGAGTACCACTCTCACAAATCCTGACCCTAACCCTACCCTCAATGCTGAATTCAGCAAATTCAGCATAATTCGAGCTATACTCCGCACCATTTCTTGGCAAACTGATACTGACTATGCAAGAAAATCCACGGTGAAACCATTCTCAATCTCAATCAGAACCCTACCCCGCCTTTCAAACCTCCACTCACAAACCCACTCTACCTCCATCATACATTCTCAATATTCATCCTGCGATCCACCCCACACACAAGACAACTTCATGACAACTGCACAGTAATTTCCAAAACAACAGTTGGACTTGTATTTCCCTGAATTCTGGTGGGCAGCCTAACACTAGGTCAGGAGCCTACAGTCATATGAGCCCCAAAACACAGGACATTTCAAATACCTGTTGATCCAGAAAGAGAATCGTGGTTATTACCATATATTTTGCAGTGAAATACACAAGTGTGTCACTGCAACAGAGTCACAATTCCCAGTCATTGGCCGGAGCCCTCAATCTCCCTGACACATGAATCCCTATATTAGGGTATACGTACAACTCACTAATGCTAACTCCAATCCTGAGAGTACCCTTCATCCTCACTGTAGTTTGGGAAGCCCAATCCATAGGAATAGTCAAAATGTCAGTATCACTCTCACGAATCCTAAACCTAACCCTAGCCACAATGCTGAATTCAGCAAATGTCTCCATTCTGAAGGGAGAGGTACAACCCCAGTAGTTCTCACCCTAGTCTGAGCTATACTTCTCACCATTCCTTGGCAATCTGATGATAACTGCCAAAGAAAATTCACAGTCACACCATTCTCGATCTCAATCGCAACCCTAACCTGGATTTCAAGCTTAATCTCTCAACCCAACTCTATCTGCATCAAACACTCTGGATATGCTTCCTCCGAACCGTGCCACTGACAAGAAAACTGCATGACAAATGCACAGGAACTGCCAAAACAACACGTGGACTTGTGGTACTCTGAATACTGACTGGAAGCCTAAACCAAGGGCAAGAGCCTGCAGGTACCTGAGGACTACAACACGGACATTTCCAAACCTGTTGATCAAGAAAGTGAATCGTGACTATTACCCTGTATTTGACAGTGTAATGCTGAAGTATGTTACTCCCAAATAGTCAAAACTCACAGTCCCTGGCCTGAGCTCACAATCTCCCTGACACATGAATCACTATATTAGGATATATGCACATTGCATTAATGCCAACTGCAATCCTGACAGTACCCTTTACCCTCACTATAGTTTGGGAAGCCAAATCCACAGCAATTCTCAAAATGACCGTACCACTGTCACGATTCCTCACCCTAATGCTAGACATTATGCTGAATCAGCAAATGCCTCCCATTTCTAGGGAGAGTTAAAACCCCACTAGCTCTCAGCATAATCCGAGCTATACTCCTCACCATTCCTTGGCTAACTTATGCTGAATACGCAAGAAAAAACACAGTGACAAGATTGTCAATCTCTTTCTGAACCCTACCCCGCCTTTCAGCTTTGCAGTCTCAACCCTCCCTTTAGTTCCATCATACACTCTGCATATTCTTCAACTGAAATGTGACAGTG
>PVIC010046982.1:0-15224 GCA_004025085.1 Thryonomys swinderianus
AATTAATATAATATTAACACACTAAAATATTAATATTGTAATTGCAATAACATCAACATTATAATTATATTTAAATGAAATGATTATAAAATTAACCTCATCAATATTAATATATTGTTAATATATTATTAATTATAATATAATTACAGTATATAATTATATACATATATAATATAAAACATGATATAATGTATACTACATGTAATATGTAATTATATAAGTATATATGATATAAATAAAAATAAACATAAACATGAATATATAATATAAATATAATTATATATAATACATATGTTCCTTGCTATATAAATATAGACATAAACATGAATATGAATATATGTATAAATATATGGTACATATATAATATATGTTACATAATTATATATAATTATAATATACAATATACAATGTTATATAAAAATATAATTATATAGTATATAATTATATATAATATATAATATTATCCCATTATATTATATTATATTATATATTATATTATTATAGCCCCCGAAGGTAAACAAGAATTTGGTGGGGTCAAATAGTGACGCGCGTGGTGTCCATGGGCAACCGAGGGTGTGGTCAGGGCCGGTTTCCGGGAGGAGGAGCCCGCTGTGAGCAGCTGAGGATGGGACGGAGAACGGGGAGGAGACAGCTTCAGACCTTAGCTGTCTGAGTGGACAGAGGAGCAGTTCACTGTCTCGATGGAAGTTGGGGAGCAGTCAGGACGCGCTGGAGGAGGAAGAGAAAGATGGGAGCGATAGAAGTGGTGGGAGAGGATAAAAACAGGGAAGGTACTGTTCACTGAGGCAATCACAACTGACATAATAAATCAATAATGTGACTCAGGTCTTTGAGTGCTCTTTGTTGTTTGTGTTTTTCATTAAAACAGGCAAACCACCCTAAGAGTTGGTGGCTAATTTCAGGAAAGCTGGTATAATACGTCTCTGCCAGAAGGTGGCGCTATGTGTACATAAAATGTGTGCTTCTACCCGTGTGCTCTAAATACAGTATATTGTGGTTATTTAAAAATTAAAAATGTTTTTGTTAGTACATAGTGATTAGTACATTAGTACATTTATTAGTAAGTTCATCGTCATGAGTACATAAATAGTGCATGTACATACTACATTTTAATTTCATATTCCATTTCCTTCAACTTCATCCCTCTACACCCAATGTCTTGGTCTCTTTCCCATTTGTAAATGACTTATTTCTCTATTTCCTACTGCCTACCTTTTATTCTTTACTTATGCTCTCTCATATAAGATAAGCATGCTATATTTAAGCTGGTATGTCTAACTTATTTCTCTTAACATCATGGTTGTAAGATACACACATTTTCCTACAAATGACTTAAATTTATCCTTCCTTGTAGTGGCAGAGTACTCCATTGTGCGTGAACACCACATCTTTGCCCATTTATCTGTCGATGGACATACAGGCTTTTTCCAAGATTTAGCTATTAGGAATTGCTAGAAACACGGGTATGCATGTACCCCTGTAGTATGATGTCTTTAACTCCATCAGGGAGATCATCTAGACGAATATAGCAAGGTGGAGTGGACTTTCTACTTTTAGCTTTTCGAGGAATCCCCAGACTGATTTAGAGTGGTTGTACTAGCTTAAATTTCTACCAAAAATATAGAAGGGTGCAGTTTGCCTTGAAGCCTTGTCAGTTTGTTGTTTAAAAAATTTATTATTAAAATTTTTTTGAATGTTCAAAATAAAGGAAAACATGTTATAGTAAAAGACGTATTGCTATACATGATCTTCCTATTTTCCCCTTTGCACTTTTGACATATCTTAGCACTTCCTAATAGTAACATCCAGTTCAAAGTTGACAGTGGCCGTAAGGGGTGTTAAAACAGAACGCATAGGGAATGGGTCATAATGCACCACGCCTCATAATCACGTGGGGCCGGTGTAACAGCCGATCTCCAGGCGAACGAGAGTCTCGTGAGTGGAGAGACGTGTGCGAGGCCGCCCCACTCATCTCCTGTGGACTCTGCTTTCGTCCTGGCCCGCTTCCCTCTGGCCTCTGCCTCACAGTCAGGACACCACCATCCAGGTACTGACAACCACCAAGTCCTTCGTTACTCCCACCTCCCTCTGTAGGTGTAGATCGCGGCCGAAATGACAAACAGTCTGTTCAAATGTCCTCCTGTGTCCCAGCGTGGAGCATAGTGGTTGTCACCGCCCAGCTTCTGAGCTGCGGAAAGACTTGCAGCCCTGGTGTCTTGGTAGGGGACAAATGCTGCATATTGTGCCTCTGCCGCTAGAGGGCAGTGAACCAAAGAAAACTGCTGACTGCTGCAGGGTGTATATCAAACATTAGTCCTGGATCCAGTTCCATTTCAAAGAGGGGCAGTAACTCTGAAACAACATTCAGAGTTTTTTGTTGTTGTAGTACCAGGGATCGAACTCAGATCCTAGTGCTTCCAGATGGGCATGGAACCACTCGAGCTAAATCCCCAGCCTTAAAACGGGATTGTGATTACTTTTTGAGAAATAAAATGTCTTGTTTGGGTTGATACAGTGATATAGCTTAAAGTTTTAATCTTTGTGGGTAAATATAGAAAGAAGTGAAACATAGTAATTAAATATAATGAGAGAAACAGGATGACTGATCTGAAGTTCTAATGAATGTTAACTGCTACATCCTGGGTCATAAAAATCTTGCAAAAATCTCTTAACAAATTGAAAGCGTAGTTGAGAGTTTTCCTGTTTCTCGCAGAGCTCAGGTGCTTGATACACAAAGGCCGCCCAGCGCCCTGACGGAGATTGCTGGAACCACGTCCTGTCCTGTGGAGGCTGTGGGGCAGCCATGAGGAAGCTGGATAGTATGGAGTGCTGTGGCTAATGAAAATCAAATTATCTTTTTTGTGTGAATTTTAATGCAATTTCTGTGAGTGATGTGCATTTTCTAAGTCCTCTGAACCACACTGCGGGGAGTTTTAAGAAGCTGTGCTGGTGACTGGAAGGCCATAATCTTCCTCACCTACAACCTTGACCTTTCCAACTGTCCTTTAATGAGTACAAAATGATTTCATTAAAAAGTTTAAAATAAGAAAACAGAGTGCCAGATAATCACTCTTTGTAGTCCAATGTGCCATTTGGTCCAGGCTTGGCTGTAGCGTCTGCTACCTGCAGGGGCGAGAGGCACCGTGTAGCTGGACATCAGCTGTGAACGTGAGTTTGTCTGGACAGCCGGGCCTCAGCCATCGGCCACCGCTGACCCCAGCACAGAGCCACCATTGGAGAATCTGAGGTTCAAATCCACTGGTGCCCTTAAAGCCCTGCCTTATTAAGCTTTATAAAAAAAATGTTGCAATTTATAAATGTTTAAATCTCATGTTGTTCTGTGTGTGTCTTGTGGAAACATAATGTGAATACTTAGGAACTTCACACCTACTTAGGAAGCAGGACAGTAGTTAGGAAGTGCCCAGTGCCCTGGCTGTCCCTCCTGAGAGTGACCAGGGTCAACGGTTCTATCAGGTGGATCAGTGCTTTCATGGCTTTGCCATCCATAGCTCTGAATAATATTGTTTTGCTTTTAGCTGTATGTAAGATGTGGATGTATTTGCAGACATATCCACACCATTTCATGATGTCGTTTTTTTATTCTGAACATTATATTTAAAATGTGTTCCTTATGTGGTGCTTACGAATTCCTGAACAATGTTCCATTATATGGAAATACTTTATCCATTCTGTAGGTAACTTTTTGGGTTGTTTTCAGCTTTTGTCCCTATGCACATGAATGATATCCTGTGAACACAGAGACATCTCTGCAGCATGGGACTGTGAGTTTTAGGGACTGTGTGCCCCAGCGTGTATTAGCTAATATTGTTTTTCATGGTTGTACTGATTCCTGCTGTAATTCAAGAGTCCTTATGATTCCATTCTCACCAATCATGATTACTAGGTTCATAAATTTTTTATATCATTTAAATTTGCATGTCCCTATTTTGTTCTAAAACTTTCAAAGTTCTGCCTTTCTCGTTTAAGTCTTTGACCATCCATCTTAATCTGAATTTTGTGTGTGAGGTGGTATGTCTGCTTTTCTTCTTTAAAAAACATCTTCTTGGGCTGGAGATTTAGCTCAGTGGTTCTGGCGCCTGCCTTGCAAGCTCAAGGTTCTGAGTTCAATCCCCGGTAACCACATACAATGCTGGGTGTGGAGACTCACGCCCACCATCAGTCAATACCACATACCAAAGTGCCAGGTGTGGTGGCTCATGCCTGTCATCCCAGCCTTGGGAGGCAGAGACAGGAGGACTGCTGAGTTCGAGGCTTGCCTGGGCTACATAGTGAGCTCAGGGCCAGCCTGAACTACAAAGCAAGACCCTGTCTCAAAAAAAAAAAAAAATCTTCTTATAGAGAGAAAATCATCTTCTCTTCTAGGTTCCCCCTTCTATTTTGTGGAGAATCAGTGGGTTTTCCAAAGACTATGCTCACACACAGAGTGCAGGGAAGTGCTGTCCTTCTGTTAGGGTTCAGCTCTTGGGTGTCTCCCCAAAGCCTCATGTGTTGGAAAGCAATCAGATCATGAGAGCACTTTACTTGCCAGTGGATTTGTCTATGGATGAGCTCACTTTCGAGTTGCTGTAGGTAGATGGGGCCTGGTTGGAAGAGGTGTGTCACTGGCTATGATCTGGAAGGGAGGATCTCCTCTCTCCACTTCCTGACCTGCACGATGTGAGCAGGTTTCCCCCACTCAGGGCTTCCTGATGCTGCCAAACTCCTCAACTGTGAGCCAAAGTTAGCATCTCATCTTCTGCATCATGTCAGGCCTTCTGTTCTAGCAGTGAGGAAAGTGACTAAATAGCTCTACCTTTCAAAAGAAGAAAAAAACGATGAGTTTTTACTGAGCATAAATTAAAATAATAATGAGTATCATACTGGGCCCCCCAAATTGGCAGAGCATATTCTTTGGCTAATGCTAGCCAACAAGTGAGGGCTGTGAGATGCACCATCTGTCTCTCTGTCTCTGTCTCTGTCTCTTTCTCTCTCTCTCACACACACAGAAACACATGAGCTTTCGGTGGTGAATTCAGTGCTTCTGCAAAGGTCATGTAAGGCTGACTGCACTGAAGACTTTCAGGTTCCTCACAACCTTTCACTCAAATTTGACTGTGGAAAATATACTCTGGTAAGAATTTTAAAGTGAGAACTCTTACCACTCTAAGGTATGCATTGTAGTTTCACATACAAACCAGGAGGCATGTAGTAGGTCGGTTATCACTGAACTGTAAACTCTATGGTGAGTATATAGCCAGCACGAGCCTCTAACAGAGCTGAACAATCCCTGCCACCCGCTGACACTGGAGCTGTTGTGGTAGTGTCGCAAGCATGATTGTCAACAAATCTACACTGCCAGCCATCAAAAAGGAGATCACATATAACTAGGTGTAGTAAATGATATGTGATAACCATAATGAATGACTACTACTGCTTTGTGTGGGTACTATACTAATTTTTTGTTATTTTTAGATGTCCTCCTGTTACTTTTGAAAGAGCATTTTCTGTAAGACAGAACGCCTTTTCTGCAGCATCCTTCTCCTACATCGCTTTTCATTACATCTTGTGAAAGTGGGTGGTGACTCACAGAAGGCTGATGTGCAGGCACCTGGAGAATTTTCAGAGACTCTGGATAAGCTGATCGTGAGGCGACTCACTGGCCAGAGCTGATCTTCCACATGGACGAGAGCTTCTGTTACAGAAAGGGATTATCGAAAGGACTTTGCTCCCAAGAGGCCAAACTGGATACAGGGCTCAGGGCTTTTAGGACAACTGCAGGCTGCTCATTGACGTCTTTTGTAATCCAGCACCGTGAGGACCCCAGGGCTTTCACATCTGAAAGTAAGTGCACACTGCCAGGGTCCTGAAGAAGCAGCAAGAAGTCAGGGGCACATACTTCTCTTCCAAGACACCCTCCCGTGTGCTTTGCCAGCAACACAGAGACTTGCCTCGTGGAGAATAATACATCTTTCCAGTTCTTCTTTATGGTTGATAACGATCTGAACCTCCTCCCTTATTGGCGATCTTCGTCCCAATGTCAAAGTGTCATATTTTTGGCCCAGCCAATGGGTCACGGTGCTATAGCAGCTTCTGAGGTCTGTCGCCCGAGGAAGACGCTCGCCCAGGCCAGTGCTGCCACCAGTGTGGACAGTGCAGAGACACAGATGCAGTCTGGAGGGGCACGGTGCGGACGAGCTCATCCCGAACCTGGCCTGGGTTTGAGGTGATGTCGCTGTGGGGCGCATGAGAGGTGTCTGGAAGGGCACGCTCTCGAGGTCCACGCACAGCTTCCAGGGGTTCGCCAAAGAGGCAGCGCCTGCACAAACCCACAAGTCTGTGACTGCGATAGAAACACCTGAGGACTCTGCAGAGGAGCCCTGGAGGCCAGTCTTGAGGAGTCGACTAATGAGGTATTATTGGACTGGGCCGGGACTGCATAGCTGAAGAAGAGGAAGGAGAAAGGGAAACTAAAGAGGAAGAAAACGAACTCCCAAGAAAATCCACAGTGAAGGTTTAGCACATCTCAAGTTCCTTAAAAATGTGTGAAAACATGGACTGCAACACCCAAAGGTGCTTACCAAGGGAGGAATGTTCCTGATGCGTGATCAGCTTCCAAGCGAATCTGTGATGCGAAGGAAGAAGCCCGGAAAACTGCAGGGATGTGTCTCGAACTGAGCGACCTGTGCCTTAGAGAAGCCTCGGCGTGTCCTTTCAGGGATTCAAGAAGACACCAGTTCCCTCATAGGTGCAGCTCAGGTGTATAACTTTCCTCAGTTGTGTGTGTGTGTGTGTGTGTGTGTGTGCATTTTAGCCATTTTTTACATATTTCCATTTTTTCTACTGTGTAACTTAGGAAAAGCCTGTTTCAAAATAAAATGTGCTAAAGATTGTTATATCTTTCTTGTTATAGAAAGAAAGCAGAAAAACAAATAACATATGGTTGAAAGACTAAAAGAAAATCATAAGATGTTAATAGAGTCCACTTTTTTCAAATTTCTCATTTTCTCAAGATCAACTTTTTTTTTTTTTTGAGACAGGGTCTCACTGTGTAGTTCAGGATGGCCCTGAGCTCACTATGGAGCCCAGGCAAGCCTGGAACTCAGCAATCCTCCTGCCTCTGCCTCCTGAGTGCTGGGATGACAGGCATGAGCCACCACGCCCGGCACTGTGGTATGTGGTATTGATGGCTGGTGGGCGTGAGTCTCCACGCTCAGCATTGTATGTGGTTACCGGGGATCGAACTCAGGACCTTGTGCTTGCGAGGCAGGTGCTGGAACCACTGAGCTATATCTCCCAGCCCACGCATAGCGCTACTTTTGCGGCTCACCGCCTTCCGGGGAGACTGCGCAGAACTGTCTCAAACTGCTGACCAGAGACCGTGGCCACTGTTCACCCGGGCAACGAGCCCAGCAACCTGTGATTCCACTTTCCTGTCAGAGAGGGTCCCTTGTAACCTGTGCGCTTGTGAGAGGATGAAAAAAGAAAAAAAAAAAGCAGAAAATTTTCAAGGGCTTTTAACATTATGTAACATACATCGTACAGAATAAGAACCAAATATCCATATGAAATCATTACTCCTGTATTGAACTATTTCTTGGAGATTTCTTAGGACATGCCCTCTGAAAATGTCATCCAAAATGTCTCTCTAATTTTATGAATGTTAGGTGTTATGTCTCTTTTCGATGGCTCCACACGCGCAGCAAAACAAAGTGAGTTTTTCTGCATTTCCCCCGAGGCACAGCAGGTGGTTCTGTCTGCCACAGGCAAAGCGGGCAGCCTCCTCTGGCGAATCTGGGAGTCTTACAGTGGTACATGCCAGAGTCCGGCTCTCCCTGCCCTGGTCTGTCCACCAGTCCCATGTTTGCAGCCATTGCTAGATATTAAACCATTTCTTCCCTTCCTTCTCCCCGCAGCTGCGGTCAACCTGTTTCCCAACTTTAATGTGTCTCCTTCTTGTTTACATGGAAACTGCCATTGTTGGCCTGGGTGATGGGACGGTTGCTCGTCATGTCTGCTCAGTTCTTTCTCCTCCCTACTGCTGCCTTTAGCCCCGGATAAAAAAGAGAGATTAGGAAAGAAGAAATAACCACTGCTTCCACTTAATTTTAATTCTGTTCAATTATTCATAGCCTGGACCATTTCTCAATGATTCCTTAAACTAAAAGTTCCTTAAAGCACAAAGAGAAAAGCAATGCATTTTTTACGGAACAATTTTGAAGGCTCATTACAAACTTATTTTACAAACTCTGATTTGGCTTTCTTAAGTAAAATATGCGATGTGTACAAATGTACTATATATGTGAATTGTAAAGCAAAATACAATGAAAATATCATGACCCTCCTAGCCAGCAGAAGACATGAATCATGATGTTTAATGTTTAAAATGACTTGCGAGGGAGGAAAGACTGCAGGTGCAGTGGCGGGAGGACTCACGTGGCTCCTGCTGCCTGGCCAGGTGAGCGACCCTCAGTCGGTGAGGCTGGAAGACAAGGAGGCAAAAGGCAGCCAGCAGCTCTCAGGCAGGTACCAAGGTCTTTCCCGGCATCCTCTCTTCCAGCACCATGGTTTCTGCACAGAGCAGGTAGATGAGCAGGCAACCCCCAAGGGACAGCACAGGAATCCACAGGATCTTGAGTGACAGTGGGACCATTCTAACCAGATCCCAGTAAAGGTCCAATACTGTGGAGTCAGAACTAGAAGCAACACAAATTGCTATCAGCAAATGGACACATAAGCAATTCCTGGTATGTTAGGAGCAATCCTTTTCTGGGAAAATTAATTGGACAATTGGGGCTATGACTGGGCTGAGCTTTCCTGCCTGCAGACCAGCTACGACATATGTGGACCTGAGGACTTGACTCTATCTTCACTTCTCTGTTACACTTGTTACTTCTGATGTGCTGCCCTCTTGAGTGACCCGTTACATTTGTTAGTCCTGAGATATCAGCTGACTGAATGAACTGTTAGATTTGTTACTTCTGATATCCTGAAACTACTGCCCCGAGGTGACCTGTAACATTGCTGGCTCTAGAGATACTGAATAAAAGGTGTGGCAAGCTTGGGTCTGCCATCTTTGCTGCCCAGAGTAGCGTGGATGAGGCCCAAGCTCAACTTCTCTAAGTCTCATTTCTGCCTGATTATTAATTATTTGGCTGTATGCCACTGGACTCATAGGATACGAGAACTTAACCGAAAAAGATATAGTTATGTTCATTTTCTCTGTTCCCTGTACTGGTTCATCCACACAATGGGGTATGATGGCTTAACCACCAAGCAACAGCACGCTTGAAAGCCAGCGGGGTCATAGTGATGGAATGATCTCTGCCCAAAACAAACAGATACCTACATGCTGAATACTACAGCTTTCCCATAGTTGCGAAGGGCAAATTCTTCACCTGGGACACAAAAGTAGATAGGCTGGTTGGGATGGTGTGGGATCCAAGAGAAGGGAAGGTAACTAAGACCTCTAGATTTAGGTTCTAGTCTCCTGTGAGTTGATGGCACACAGTGAAATAAAATATAGTTTAGAGAAACAGCTTGGGCCTGATCCATGCTACTGTGGGTAGCAAAAGATCCCAGGCCCCAGCCTGCCACACTTTTATTCAGCACCTCTCTACTACCAAAAATATAACAAAGACTCAGAAGGCAGGGTAAACACTGGCAATGGAGCAGTTCCACCTTGAAGCATCACAGCGTGTGGGACAACCAGAGTTCTTGTTGTTCTCCGAGGTGAAGGTGAGCTGAGTGCAAAGTCTAGGCAGCCAGGAAGGGCGTTCCAGTTATTCCTCCCGAACAGGATTCTTTTGCAACATAGTTAAGTCCAAAGTCTGTCTGCAGGAAGGCCTGGTCAGTTTTGATCTTCCTATTATTCCTCCCAAACAGGATTGTTCCCAACAGGATGGGAGGACAGGAAGTGATTATAGGTGGCCACAAGGAAAGATTCAAGACTGTACTGTGTTCATCATCACCACCAGGATGTTGGTTTGTACAGTGTACAAAACACTGTCTTCTTTGCCACATGCTGTCCCACCTTACTCTGTGTCACAATTCCGAGTTCTGGGCTTTGGCATGAAGTTCATTAGCTATGAATGAAAAGAAATCATTAGTGTGAACCTCAAAGGTGCAACCTGTGCCAGATCTACCCCCGCCCCCCGAGGTTACAATTTTTTTTTTTTTTTGAGACAGGGTCTTGCTTTGTAGTCCAGGCTGGCCCTGAGCTCACTTGTAGCCCAGGCAAGCCGCCGCGAACTCAGCAATCCTCCTGTCTCTGCCTCCCGAGTGCTAGGATTACATGTGTGAGCCACCACGCCTGGCACTGTGGTATGTGGTATTGATTCTGGTGGGCGTGAGTCTCCACACCCAGCATCTATGTGGTTACCGGGATCGAACTCAGGATGTTGCACTTGCGAGGCAGGCGCCAGAACCACTGAGCTAAATCTCCAGCCCCAGGGGTTACAATTTGAAAGCAATATTTCTACCTTTCAGAGATAATTATTGTGGAAATTTCTGAAATATGTCAGTCCTCATTTAACTAAAAATAATTAACAAAGAAAAGTTATCCTAAATTTCATCTCTCTAAATAGAAATACTGAGCCTTGCATCTTCATGGAAAATGGCTCTTTGGCATAGAAAAAACTCTTCAGCACATGTAAAAGGTTAATGCACACATATTGTTTTAAAAGTGAAAATCTCACCAGTGCCTAACATCACAGAAAGCTAAGTTTTTGTTGTTTCTGATTCACACACTTAACCGGGCAAGAGGGTGCCTGAGTATAATCGCTGCATTCTGGGCAGCTGAGGCAAGATCACAAGCTGGAGTCCAACCTGGTGATGTAGTAAGACACTGTGTGGTATCTGAAAAAGAAAAGTCAGAGAACAGAGTTCCATGTGAACACACAGGGTTGAAGGTCTGGTACTACAAAACTAAGAAACTAATAGATGATAGATTAAAGCTACACAGCTAGACACTTAAACAGCTATTGATTAATTTAGTAAGAAAAAAAAATGAGCCATAGGTTCTTGTTATCTGAGGGAGGCTCCAGTTGTGGAACCCCAAGACATGACCTCACTTCCTTGGCAACATCTCCAAACAGAACCCAGAACTTGGTTAATGGGCATCACAATCTGGTACCAACATCTCCCAGTTCACTTGGCTGGAGACTCAACAGCGAACATGCTGAGCCATGTCTCCACTTCATGAGGCTGCAGCCTCAGGACCCCAGGCAGAGAAAGCGTCTGTGAGAGACTGAGAAGATGGCTGACTTCATCCGGATGCCACAGGCCATACTGTAGCAGCCACACAACGGTCACAGACCCCCAGGGAAGGCCTTCCCTGCAGTGACCACCAGTGATCCTCCAAAATCAAGGTATCCAGGTGAAGTCTCCATAGGCTCAGACACCAACAGCACTGAACCTGGAAAGAGCCCAGGACAAGTGTCATCAGGCCCAGAAACACCCACTAGCTCTGGGCTGGTCTCCCCAGAGCTGGGCACAAAAAAACCAAGAGAGTCAAAATCTAGGGTGGGAGACTGAAAGTACAGCCACTGGCCCCCAAGAGACACTGAGAAGCCTCGTGTACATCCACCCAGGCCTGGCCACCGTAATGGGAAATAACTTTCCAGAGATCCCTGCAGGATTCTGCCCAGTGTGGTCCATGCAGGCCATCAGGCCACACACTTTCTCTAAGCCCTTCCTGCCTATTTTCCTGGGCAGCCAACCCCCCTTCTTTGGGGGCACTTCCACAACACACACTTCTACTTCAGTGGCCCTGATGTTGAGAAGCAACATCATGACAATGTCTTTTGAGAATTTCATCTCCTTTGATGGCCTTCGTGGTAAAGGTAGAGATATGTGGTGTTTGGACAATAAACAGCTTTTTACCAGTTGGGTAGAGGAGGCAGGAGACCTGTATTCTGTGTCACCTCACTTTCTGGGCTAAAAAACTCATATTCTCAAAATGAACTATTAATTCATTAATAACTATTAATGAACTATTAATTCACCCTGTACACCAGAGCACCCAGAAATGCCTGCACAGGCCTCTGAAGAAAGCTGCACTGGTGCAAACGGCCACACCTTTCACGCCAAGCGCTTCAGCAAGCGGGCTCACTGTGCCATCTGCATGGACCATGTAGGGGGCTTTGGACGCCAGTTGTACAAGTGTGTGGACTGTAAACTCTCAGTTCATAAGAAGTGCTACAAACTTGTCATAGTTGAATGGGGGCAGCATTCTTTGCTGCCAGAGCCTGTGATGCCAGTGAATCAAACACCCATGGCTTCAGACTCTGCACTGACAGTTGCCCCACATAATTCTAGTCGTGATGAAGAGAACGAGGCAGGGGACACCAGGGCTGGTGGCAAAGCCTCCTCCAGAAGCTTAGGCCTTTAGGACCTTTGATTTGCTCTATGTGAAAGGGAGAGGTAGTTTTGGAAAAGTACTGTTGGACCAACTGAAAAAAATCAGATTGTTTTTACGCAGTGAAAGAAGAGAGGGTCAACATGGATCAGGTGCAGACAGAGAGGCACGTTTTGTTTTTTTTTTTTGCTTTTTGAGACAGGGTCTCGCTTTTTAGTTCAGGCTGGCCCTGAGCTCACCATGGTGCCCAGGCAAGCCGCCGCGAACTCAGCAATCCTCCTGTCTCTGCCTCCCGAGAGCTGGGATGACAGACGTGAGCCACCACGTCCAGCATTGTGGTATGCGGTGTTGATTGCTGGTGGGCATATCTCCACGCCCAACATTATATGTGGTTACCGGGGATCGAACTCAGGACCTTGTGCTTGCGAAGCAGGCGCCAGAACCACTGAGCTAACCCTCCGGCCCGAGAGGCACGTTTTGGAGCAGACATCTCACCATCCTTTTTTTGTTGGCCTGCACTCCTGCTTCCAAACAGGAAGCACATTGTTCTTTTAGACTACGTGAGTGGTGGAGATCTCATGTTTCCTATGCAGCAGCAAAGAAGACTTCCTGAAGGACATGCCAGGTTTTACTCTGCAGAAATCATTTTAGCACTCGACTACCTTCATCAGCGAGGGATACTATATAGAAAATTGAAACTAGACAACTTGTTACTAGACTCAGAAGGGCACATTAAACTCACAGACTTAAAGACTTCCTTAATAAAGTCATATTTCCTTAAGCCAGGAAATACGACTGACACTTTCTGTGGCACTCTGAATTATCTGGCTCCAGAAATTATAGAAGGACATTACAGCTTTGGTGTGGACTGGTGGGCTCTTGGAGTGGCAATGTATGAGAAGATGGTTGGAAAGTCTCCATTGCATCTTGTTGAAAGCGTTCATAATCTTTATGAAAACATAATTTTACCTCTTGCAGGTAATTTTGGAAAGAGAAGTTCTCATATCTCATTGTCTGTCTTCAAAAGCTGGGAGTATCCTGGAGAGTTTTGTGAACCAGGGACCCAAAGGAATAACTGGGTTGTGATCCGCAGAGGGGATTTGCCAATGTTCAGGAGCATCGATTAAAACTGTTGACTGGGATATGCTGGAGCGAAAGCAGGTGGTGCCTCCCTTTATGTTGAGCATGTCTGGGGAATTTGGTTTGGATAACTTTGACCCTCAGTTTATTACTGAACCTGTCTGGGCCACCCCACATGATAATGACATTGTGAGGAAGATCGATGGATATGAATGTACAGGTTTTGAGTACGTCAATCCTCTCTCCATGTATGAAAAATGAATCTGATTCTCATTTTCAAGTATGCATTCTGCTCATGTTGCCATGGAATACATGGAGAAACTTGCCAACAACATGGACAGCATTAGTCATTTCATAATTGTCTGGAGGCTAATTTTAATTTCTTGTTTTGAAGTTATATTTAGATTTAATACTTGATTCTTATAGTGTCTAATACAGAATAGTGAGTTTTCTACATAACAGTGTTTTGGTTTTGTGTGTATGGTTTGATTTAAATAACAAAGAGGTGCTCACTTTTTAACCAAAGTTGTAAACATGTTCTTCCATTTATTAAGTGGAGACATAATACATAATATTTTTTCTTGATATTTACTCTGCAAGAAAATAATTTGTCGTTTAAGTAGATGTCTTTAGCATGTCTCTTCCCAATCATATTATTTGCATTTTTAGGGCACAGTTTATGTAGTCTTCAGAGAAATTTAAAAAATTACTAACAATGTTAAATAAATCCACTTGAGAACATATATGTTATAGTTCTACCTCCTTAACTTTTTTCTTTTTTTAAAAATTGAATTCTTTATTGGTACAATTTATATACATCTCAAAATCACATATAACATTGGGGAATTTGTACCAGTATATGACACAAGTCAATTCTCATTTTTACCCATATTCCCACCCACCCACACCTCCTCACCACCTTTATACATGCTCTTTTATTTTCTTTCTGTATCATATTTATTCCTTCCCCTTATCACATTCCCACACCAAGTTTCCTATAGAAATTTTCCACTCTCTAAAAGCTGTCATACTTTCTAGAGCTCATTTGCATCTAGAGGTGTTCATGCCAAAGAGAAGATCCTGAAATTGTCTACCTGTGATCTATTGATTTCACTTATTAGTATATCCTCCAGGTGTCTCCATTTGCACCTAAATGGATCGATCTTGTCATTCTTTATGGCAGAGTAATACTCTATTTTATGAAAAAACCACATCTTTATCCAGTCTCCAGTTGATGGACATTTGGGTTGTTTCCAAGATTGAGCTATCACGAACTGAGCTGCTATGAACAAGGGTGTACATCTGTCTTTCCAATGTGAGTTTTTAAGTTCTTTTGGGTATATTCCTAGCAGGGGGATAGCAGGGTCAAATGAGACCTGTAGTCCTAGTTTTCTGAGAAATCTCCACACAGATCTCCACAATGGTTGCACAAGTCTGCAGTCCCACCAACAGTGGAGAAGGGTTCCTTTCTCCCCACAACCACGCTAGCATTTATCGTTGGTTGACTTTGTGATCGCAGCCATTCTTTGTGGAGTGAGGTGGAATCTCAATGTTGTTTTCATTTGCATCTCTCTCGAATGACCAGTGATGTTGAACATTTCTTCATATGTTTCTTGGCTGCTTTGACTTCTGCCTCTGAGAAGTGTCTGTTCATTTCAGTTGCCCATTTTTGAATTGGGTCTTTAAACTTGGGGAGGCTGATCTGTTTGAGTTCTTTATATATTGTCGATAATAGCCCTTTGTCTGATACACAGCTAGTAAAGATTTT
>PVIC010046983.1:0-14037 GCA_004025085.1 Thryonomys swinderianus
CGCCGTAAGTTCCCCAGTCCGCTCTTTTTTTTCTTTTTTGAGACAGGGTCTTGCTTGGTAGTTCAGGCTGGCCCTGAACTCACTATGTAACCCAGGCAAACCTGAAACTCAGCAATCCTCCTTCCTCTGCCTCCCGAGTGCTGGGATTAGAGGCGTGAGCCACCATGCCCAGCATTGTGGGGTGTGATACTGTTTGCTGGTGGGCATGAGTCACCACGCCCAATATTTTATCATTGTATGTGGTTATGGGGATCTAACCAGGGACCTTGTGCCGGAACCACTGAGCTAAGTCTCCGGCCCTCCACCTCCATTTTTAAATTAAAATACAGATCTGGCTAAAAATATTACTTATTTAGCTTTACAGTTATTTAGTTTCCTTTTTGCTTTCAACAGCAGCAAAGATCCCTCCAACTTTGTTTTGCATGTACTCGGGTTTTGATAACTTCAGGCCACCTCCACCAAAGTGGGAACCTGCCCCAGGAGGGAAGCTCTTACACTCTGGAATTTGTTGTTCTTCTAGTTTGGCACTGAACAACTCTTGTGGTCCTGAGCATCTGATTACTGGTGTGCTTAAATATTTAAAAAAAATCTTTAATTCCTTTTGAAGCTTTTACTAGTTGCTTTTGGAATCAAGATCAGCATAAGTAAATGCCTAAGACTACTATTGAATTAAACTTTGATTTTCTACTTACATTTTTGGTGTTTTTACTAAATTTTTTTCCTTAAAAACAGTTTGTCAAGATGGTCTTATTTCAAAGGGAGTGTAGCATGATGCAGACTTCATGTTTTCTTATCTAATATTGATGAAAGGAAAATTATTATATTAAATAAGCCCTGAGAGTGGCTTTTGTAGGGAGTGGTTATCTTCTGCACCAAAGTTCTATACACAATTGAGGAGGAAGCTGGAAGTTTTGTTTTCACCTGTTCCTTTTACTCTACTTTTTTCCTCTGAAATGCTCCATTCCTTAGGTTACTAGCTAACAGCTGTTATTATCCTGCCTTCCATGGCAAAATTCCTGACACAGCTGCTACCATGCTCTATAGGAATAATTTTTACTTTTTGAACATGAAGTCTGAAATCAATATAGTTGATTATGACAACTTTATTACTACTTCTAAAACTAGGACACCATGGTACAGAATAGAATGGAATAGAACAGACTAGTATGGAATAGAGTAGGAAATATTAGGTACAGTTATGTAGTAAGGTTAAATACAGCTTCATTAAATAGTCTCTTCAGTCATTTGTTATCTGTTTTATATATATATAAACATTTACACATATATCTATACATATATATATATGTATATGGGCATATATTTGTAACAAAAAGAGTACTATTGCTCTATGGGCTTTAGAATTTGCATAAACCTCTTAAAATCATACATATATTTATGGTTATGTGTTTTATACATATATAAACATATACTACATAAAATGTTATAATGTTTATGTATGCATTGTGTGAATAGTAGTATATACAATGATATGTGATGTCCATATTTACTGATATATATGTGGATTGTTTTTACTAGGAACAGAATCATAACTTCTGTCAGGCTTTGAAACTTATGAGTCTCTCATAAGGAATCTCTCCTAGAGAAGGGGAATTATAAGAAAATTTTATGAATCAGAAACTCCTGGCATCCAGTGATTTGGGGCTTTTTGTTTGCACCAGAGATAATCATCCTCTCTCGGCTTATTTCTGAGATATGTTAATGTATAAATAATGATACATTTCATTTCTTTATAGAAAAAGACCTCTTATAAACACAATATCCTGCTTATGCCTAAAATTTTCCAAACGAAAAACCTTGTTGAGTATTGTTTGTGTTCGTGCCATCTTGCTGATCCTAAAAGACTGACTTGAACCCTTATGATGTCCCAATTTCTGGGCATAATTCTAGGTGATTTTATTTGTTACTTACATAAATCATGGGGAGGAGATGCTGTTACATATATGAAGATGCTGCTACATATATGAAATGCTGTTACTTACATGAAGAAGTAGAAGTACTCAGGGATTTTCTAGAATTGGGACCTATATAATCAGACAAACACGCATTTGCAGGGTTTCTGAGGAGGTGAAACCCTTCACTGTGGCCATCATGCTTATTCACATCCCATGTTCAGGGTGTTATTAGCAGAATGGATCAAGTCGCCATTCTGAGACCACCTTCAAGCAGTCTATCAGTTTATTATTATACATTGAAATTTACAAAAATTCTCTCCTTATCATTAATAGATCCCAGGCAAAACAGAATAGATGGTTACTACAAATAATACTAAAATACCCTGTCAGTCCTCTTTACAATGTCTTACAGCTATAGAAATAGTCATTTTTTGTACATTCTGGTATTGCTATATGGATAATTGTATTGCATTCATAAGTGAACTTTTTTGTGGGATTATACTATGATTTTCTTTTTGTGAAATGTCTGTGTATCATTATTGATTTTTTAGTGATATAAAGTTCAGAAATGATGAGAGAATTAGCTAAGAATAAGTGTTTGGTTTTCTGATACATGATCATAAAGATCAGTTGTCCTACTTTTCAGTATAAATTTCTAAAGAAATTATTGAAAGAGGCTAATTATAAACACTGCATAACTTTATTCATTACTATAAAATAATTGTAAAACACTACTGTATTAGAAGTAATTATTTACTTCAAGTACAAAGATGTAGACTTGAATCATGGCAATATG
Organism: Thryonomys swinderianus; assembly: GCA_004025085.1. Lineage (NCBI taxonomy): Eukaryota > Metazoa > Chordata > Mammalia > Rodentia > Thryonomyidae > Thryonomys > Thryonomys swinderianus. The sequence continues at coordinate 2,710 of PVIC010046983.1, forward strand.
AGTAACTGAAATTTTGGACAAACTTTTTTAACATGAGTTTTCTCATTTATTAAAATATGTACTATCTTCTGCTACAGCTACTTTAGAATAATGCTATAAATACTTTATAATATGTAAATGTTTTAGAACTATAAGTACTTTATACATATATGTTGACATGTATATATCCATATGTGTTTGTGTATGTGTGTGTATATGCATTTTTATGTATCTGCATTCCCTTATAAATGTGAATTATTTTGACATGTACTGGTATTTGAATCCACACATTATATAACAATGTAAGTTTATGTAAACAAAAGATCCTAGTAATAGTTGTTTTAAAACTCTCAAGAACAGTAAGTCCTAACTTTTGTTAACAGAGCTGTTTTCTAAAAGTGTCCTGAAGATGGCACAGTAAGTACATTTGCTGCAAACATTATTAAGAAGAGGTTATAAGAAAAATATATTTGAGGCTAAAACACTAAATTTAAAATAAGCCTTTTTTAAGTTGATGTAAAAGAAATTTTTGGAGCCTTTAACCAATTCCCATTGTTTTAATGTCACAACCAGAATTCATTTCGTTGTGCTTTATGTAGTATTGCAAACAGGTTGTTAGTGAAAAAATAGGTATATATAGATGTTACTGACAAAATTCAGGTTAGTTGTATACCTTATCACTAAATTTACTCTTAGAAATTGTAAAACATTTGATAAACTCATCTGTTATCTTCTGCATAATGTATAATCTGCAGCTAAATGTCATTTTTATTTAGACACACAATGGGGATAAATGCTGGTAGAGTGATAGAATTAGTCACAAAATGACTTATTTAAATATAATATACAGCAGCACTTATTCTTAGAAAACACTTGATAGATTTCATTATTTCTATAGGATTGTAATACAAATTTTAAAATAACATACATTATATTAGCTTTATTCTACAAAGGTGAAGTAAATTGAAATTCAGGAAACCAAAATAAGGGTCCTTAGAAGATATTTGATATGAAAATATATCTGCTATATTTAAGTATAGAGGACACAATTCTCAGCTATCTCTGTAACTTACCTATTTCTACTTCATGCACATATGGAATGCTTATGGTGTGCATACTGTAGAGTTTAAAATCTAAACTGGCCTGGGTGTGGTGGCTCACGCCTGTAATCCCAGCACTCGGGAGGCAGAGGCAGGAGGATTGCTGATTTCGAGGCTTGCCTGGGCTACATAGTGAGTTCAGGGCCAGCCTGAACTACAAAGTGAGACCCTGTCTCAACAAAACAAAACAAAACAAAACAAAACAAAACAAAACAAAACAAAACAAAACAAACATCTAAACTGGCAGGGACCAAGTATTTACCTTAGTGGTTCTGGCATCTGCCTGGCAAGCGCAAGGTCATGAGTTTGATCCCAGCACCACATACCACTATGCCGGGGGTGGTGGCTCACGCCTGTAAATCCTAGCACTCAGGAGGCAGAGACAGGAAGATTGCTGTGAGTTTGAGGCTTGCCTGGGCTACATAGTGAGTTCAGGGCCAGCCTGAACTACAAAGTGAGACCCTGTTTATAAAAAAAACAAAAAAACAAAAAACAAGGAACAAAACTCTAAACTGGGCCTTTTGGCACATGCTCATAATCCTAGAAGTTGGGAGCCTGAGATAAATGGGTCATAAACTGAAGGCCAGCCTGGAGCACACAGGAAGTTTAAGGCTGGTTTGAATTACATAGTGATATCCTGTCCAGAAAAAGTCTAAACCTATACAAATAAAGCATAAATTAATGTTACATAAAGATTTGTTATAAATCTATATCCATATGAACTCTCATAGCATATTGAATTCATACATAAAAATGCTTAAAATACTTTTTACAGTTCATTTCTGAATGATTGGAAGAATTACTGTTTTATGAGTGTTATGAACTGTCTCACTGAAAGGAAATTCTTTACCTTATCTGTTGATATTTGAATTTATTTTTGACAAGACTACCATGTGATACGACAGAATTTAATGATTTATTACACCATTTTGACAGCACTGAGGAACTGGAGAGGTTTTTAGAAAATTTGACAATTCTCAAGTTAATTATAAATTTACTATATTCTATGTCAAATTCTCAAGACTTCTAGAATTTTCTTAACATCAGAAGTGATATAATCTTGGACTTTAATAAACCATAGAATAGTCAATATATTCTTTTCAGTTTAGATAGATTGTAAAAAATGAAATTATGTAGTTAATTTAAAACTTCATTAGTGCATAAATGAGGAACTGAAAGTTTTAATATATGTCTTAATATTTTCTTGTGTTTTCTTTTTGAATAAACTATTTGGTTATTCAAATGTTTTAGCATAACAATACTTATAATCTTAGATAATGAATATATAAATATTCTTTTGGAAAATTATATATTTGATGCTTAGAAGTTATATACTAGCATAAGAATAATAAATGGTTCAGAAATGTTTAAATGATCAAATTAACCTTATAATTAACTTTAATCATTAACATAACTAACTTTACAATTATTACGAAACTAACCTATAATTAACTTTTACAAATAATAACTTTTATAGGATAGAAGTAATCCATTAGTCTTAGGAACTAAAAAATTGGTGCAACTCCAAATAAAAGTAATTAATTTATTATCCTCACTATTCATCATATCCCTCCTCATTCTAACAATTCCAATTATTATTCCATCGTATATTTTACCTAACTTGATTCTCAATGATATTTCACTTTGAACCATATGACTGAACATGCATGTAAAGATGTTAATTTACATAATTCTGAACATTTACTATATATACTATTGATATAAAAAATCCACATGTAACAATGTTGGGTGTGGTGACTCACGCCCACCAGCAATCAATGCCACATACCATAGAGCCAGGCATGGTGGCTCACGCCTGTTATCCCAGCACTCGGGAGGCAGAGACAGGAGGATTGCTGAGTTCGAGGCTTGCCTGGGCTACATAGTGAGCTCAGGGCCAGCCTGAACTACAAAGCGAGACCCTGTCTCAAAAAAAAAAAAAAATCCACATGTATGCTTACCTGAATGATCTTGTATAGTACATTTTCATTTTTCTACTTTAAAAATGTTTAATTATTAAAGACAAGCAAAACTTATGTATACATGAAACAAGCAAATAAGCACAGAGAGAAAATAAAAAAAGAACCCCTACTTTCAATATGCTATTTATAACAATATGACAGATTTTTGGAGTTATTGTTAGTCTCAACAGAATGTGAGAGTTTATTTGAATGAGAGGAAATTTGGCTTTTAGCTCTAAAGTTAATATTTCATAGAATTCACTCATTTATTTCATTGTAAATGGTATTTTGTTTTCTTGTTCAGGTTATACAATGTTCTGTCTTGATACTCTATAGCTTCTAATAGATGTTAGAATAGACCTCCTTTCCCAAGAATTCCAAACACGCTAGTAATATGTTTAATAAATTTTGAGATTCAGGTCTGGAATCCAGTATCTCACATATTAACCTATGCAATAAAATTGGATCACCTATATACAATGAGAGAATGAATAACTGTGAAAGAGCAATGATTTAATTTATACCCAAAAATAATACACAGTAGTGGAAATAGCTAAGAGGGTGATGATTTGGAATAGTAACATTTTGTTATGATTAATTTTTCATACTTTTGCTTGCACTGATTTTAAAATTTGAACTTGTGTTTATTTCATTGGAGATCCTATTAACTTAGAGCAAGCCAGTTATTACTCCCAACTAATAAAATCATTTTTCTTAATGCATGCTTTTATAAAACAATGTTTTTAATTTTTTTGCCTTTTTTCTAGTTTTGTTGTTTGAGTCAGTGTTTTACTTTTTTGGTGGTCACACAAGATGCGTATAACAATGTTTTAAGCATTTGAAAAAGAGTTTGGTAAACTTTAAGGAAGAAAGTTAGAATACTCATTTTACCTTAACTTTCTTCATGTAATTAACTTTGAAAAGTTAAGAATGATAGTTGTTAGTGCATTTTAAGACTTTTGTATTAGATTGCTTATTCTGTAGAAATGAGTGTGTATTTTTTGATATACAAATAAAAACTTGTAAATATTTATATTTTACAGTTTGTAACATCACCCATTAGTTAGACAGTATGCCATCTTCTGCTTCAAAGACTTTAAAATAACAATCATTGTATTGATATTGGTGTAGCATTACATAACAAAAAGTTCTATGAATGATCGCCAAAAGTTTTGAGCAGGGTCTCCCTGAGCTCACTATGTAAACCAGGCAAACTTCGAACTCAACAATCCTCCTTCCTCTGTCTCCCAAGTGCTGGGATTACAGGCGTGAGCCACCACACCTGGCATTGTGGTGTGTGGTACTGATTGCTGGTGGGCGTGAGTCATCACGTCTGGTATTGTTGTATGTGGTTACCAGGAATCGGACCAGGGACCTTGTGCTTGCTAGGCAGGCACTGGAACCATTGAGCTAAATCTCCGGCCCAACCAAAATTTTCTTACAACTTTGGGATCATGTAGGTTTTTTGATAAAGTTTAGATGTTCCCCAAGCGATACCCTTAATTATGTTAAGTAAATTTATTCATATAAACCGTCTCCTTATTATATCCAAATAATCAGGGTTAGCATGTGTGAAACGTTAGCAATATTTGTGATAGACTCTTTAGCAAATGTAAAGGGGAAGGGTTAAAACATTTATGGAAATATCAGTATACTCAGTAAGGGTTCTGGATATCAGCTTCAGTGAGTTCATACACATGCATGTGTTTGTGAAAAGTCTGGGACACCATCAACCTCCTTTAGTATCACCTCTCAGAATAGTAGGGATGCTGATGCTAAGTTGTCAAAAGGCAGTGTTTACTACAGCAGGATCAGCACACCTCCTACTTGGGTACTGCTCTGTCTGAACTCCTCTGCCACTCCTCCACTCACCTTGGAAGCCAACACCAGTTCATTCTTCCTCAAACTCTGCTCCTATTACACACCATACAAGTCCAGGTTATTTCTCTTTTGTCTAGCCACCAAGATTACTTAACCTGTTTTATTTTCCTCTCTTTTTAAGTAGGAAAATTAAGAGGGAAATTTCATGGCACAGCCAAGCAATCACTGCCCAGCTGTATAACTGTTGTTTCAGGCACTGCCTATCACCCAGCACTTCTTCCATCTGTTTCATTAAATTCATTAGGCCCATTAAACTCATCAAGCAGATTATGCTCCATTTTCTTCCTTGATGTTGAATTTTATGTTGTATTTTACTGTGTACTTTGATTCACTTCCTAGTGAAAAGAGGTGAAGTTGGTTACTTAAATAGATCTCACCCTTTTGTGTGAGGACTTTAAATACTTCTCAGTTTTCTGTATCAATTCTCAGTTCCTCTACCTCAGTTTCTCTGTGGGATACCAGATTCTGTACTCCATATATTTCATAATATTTCACAGAATTTCTCAAAATCTTCTAATTAAGCCCATTTCCTTAAGGTTCTCTAGAGCTGTACTAACCATTCTTACCTTTGGTTTCTCTGGAGCCCATCTACTTACTTCTAATGTGCTTCCTTTTTCCATACTCCAGTGTAAATCCCTCTGTTCTGTTATTTAGAGACAAACTCACACTCAACCTTCCTTACCAAATCCACTCTAATTATTCCCAGACTCTTCCTTTAGTATAATAGGTTTCAATTTATATGCTATAAAAATAATCCTTAAATGTTGTTCAGTTTTGCATTAACTCTTCACAATATTACATTTTTAGGGGTTTTTTTTTGTGAGTAGAGATAGTCTCAAATTTATTTACAAGTAGTGCCCAATGTAAGTCTAAGAACTCAGTGACTCTCTCTCTCTCTCTCTGTTTCTGTCTTTAGTTTTTTTGAGACAGGATCTTGCTTTGTAGTTCAAATTGGCCTTGAACTCATGTTATAGCCCAGACTAGCCTTGAACTCTCAGCAATCCTCCTGCTTCTGCTTGCTTAGTGCTGGGATTACAGATGTGAGGCACCATGCCTGGCACTATGGTATGTGGTTACCAGTGATTGAACTCAGGACCTTGTGCTTGCAAGCCAGATGCCAGAACCACCTAGCTAAATCTCTGGTCCAAGAGATGTGACTCTCTTAAGTCTACCATGTTCTATCAGTGTTTAAATTGCATATCTTTTAGTTAAAATATATGGCAGAAACAAGTAGTTCTCACCAAGGTCTTTGCTCCCATGCCTGATTGCCTGGCCTTCCATCCTGTCCTGGATAGTAATAGGAGACCAGAGATGACACGTCACTTCCAGCAGACATAAATGTGAAGTGATATGTTCTGTGCCTGGGCGCCGTCTGATCCTGATGGATGTAAAGATTTGTATCAGGTTTCAAGGGGGCAAGAAACACAATTGTGTTGTTTTAAGTCATGAAAACTGTCAAGATTGTCTGGCAGATGCTAAATTTGATTGTCCTCAGGAGAATGAGGTTAAAAATTATTGTCCATATGTTTTATATACTCTTCTGTATCTAAATTAATCTATAACTACAGAGTTCAGTAACCTGTAAGAATATTCTCAAAGTAAATTAAAGTCACTCACTTTCATAACCAACAGAGGCACATATTTCAGGGCTTTCACAGCAAATGCTGGCTTTGACTGTATTTTGACATGAAACATTGTTAATACTATCTCTGAATCTATTGAAAAATTATATTTTACTTAGTTTTAAACACTATCTGATGCCATTTGATCAAGGTTATTAACTCTAAGGTTTAGAATTTTATTCAAGATTCCTCTTTTGGTCTTAAAAAAACCCATTCACTTAAAATAACCTGTTCTATTTTAAATTATATTAAGGTATAAACTATTCAAAATTATTATGAATTCTAAAGAAACTTTAGGTAGTATCAACTTGTAAACAAATGAAAGAATGTGTATGAGAAATTCAGGGAGCAACGGTGAATATGATATTTTATGATTTCATTCCTCCTGTAGCTCTATATTCTCTTATTAATGGAGCCCAAAGGGTGTCATTAGATTGTATCCAAACATTTCAAGTATTGAGAAAAGTTGTATTCCATAAATTTCTCATTTTGAAAAGTACAATGTTAACTCTTTGAATTAGAAATTTAATGTCATAATTGCTTAATAGAATTATTCTATAAATTACTAAATCATTTATATTTTGGCATATTCAAAATTAAAAATGAGATCAAAATAAAATAATTATCCAGTTAATTATGAAAAGATATGTTTGTAATAATAGAGCTGCTGAGAGCACAGAGTCCTTTCACACTCAATGGCTGGAATATTTTCTCTGTGGAAAGCAGTTTGGAAATATATATCCAGCTATTTGTCTTTTTTCACCCAAATCTCCTTTCTTTAAATTGATAATGAGGTCATAATTAGAGAATATATAACACAAGTGTATGTTGATATTTTCTAGTTTTTAAAAAAAATTATAAATGTAAAAAATAAGAATGAATAAATGCACTTTATTATGTTTAATGTTAATATATTTTGCAGTCATTAAAATATAATTTTTTTTGAGACAGTGTCTTGCTTTGTAGTTCAGGCTGGCCCTTAGTTCACTCTGTAGCCCAGGCAAGCCTTGAACTCAGCAATCCTCTTGCCTCTGCCTCCTGAGTGCTGGGATGACAGGCATGAGCCACCAAACCTGGCACTGTGGTATGTGGTATTGATTATTGGTGGGCATGAGTCACCATGCCCAGCATTGTATGTGGTTACCGGGATCGAACTCCGGACCTTGCACTTGTGAGGCAGGTGCCGGAACCACTTAGCTAAATCTCCAGCCCTAAAATATAATTTTTAAAATGAGTTAAAATGTTTATTGATATAGAAGAAGGTTATATGATATAGGAGAAGGTTAAAAGAAGAATAAAACTACATATACTCAATAGCTTTAAGAAAAATTAATGTATATATTAAAATAAAGGGAAGACAGAAATATAAATATCAAATAGTGGACTTAATGTGATTTAAATTTTTTTATATATTCTACATGATAGGGTTTTCCCATGTAATAATGAAGACCATAGAAGGATATTTGAAACTATTAAAATACTAAAATAAGGGCTAGTTGTTTTGATCATTGAATTTCACTGAATTTTGTTCCAGCAAAATAGAACCTGTTATCACATTTCTTTTTGTTCAGTAAGTGCTGCTATGTTAGAACCATCAAATAACAACAAAATCATTTTCATCCTTTCAGACTCCCTCCCTGCATCTGAGTCATCAAGAGAGCTGAGGTGCCAGCCTCTATGCACTCACCAACTCCATCCAGGTCAGGTTATGTGCTCTTTCTCTATTTTCCCATTGCGGCTGGCATATTCACTTATCATGGTATGAAAATGTGATTGATTTTCTTGGCTGTGTTTCCCACTGGACAATAGCTTTGTAGTTCTTTCAAGTCTGGAACAGCTTTCATCACTGTGTTCATAGTATTTCGGCACAATGACTGGCACACAAGCAGAGAATAAATGTGTATAGAGTGAATAATGTTTACAGTGTTTACACATAGCATGACATGCTTTCAGAGTAATTTAAGCTACTAATTTGATTTTGTTTTACATTTATGAGAATTTCTAATAACCTGGAAGAGAGTGTGTGTGTATAAACATATCTACTCTTGTCATCTAAAGATAATTTTAAAAATTACAAAAATATTAGGGTACTGTGAGATACCCTATATTACAAGTGAGATATATTTTTCAGTCACAAATTTGAGGTTTTAATTGACCCAAATAACTAAATTTGAGATTTCAAAAGCAGAGATATTAATGGTAGGATTTAACAAATTTTGCTACCTTTTTAGTGTCTGTTATAATTTATAAAATGCACAGGCACTAAACTTCCTGACCCAAATCACAATTATGATTCATAAATTTATTTGATAATGTTATTCATTAGTTTGTGTGAGAAAGACGGTTGTCATGGTAATAGCTTAAAATTAACTGAAACACAATCCTGGTCATGTTTCCTAATGCAGGTGAATCTGCTATAATGCAGTATCTTTTTCTAGTTTAAGCATAACTGCAGAAACATGCAAAAGGAATTAAGCATTTAGGAGTATATTCACTGTACAGATATAAAAACTAGGTTTTCAAAGTCCTCATATTTGGACAGCCACTTCTATTAGCATACTCAAATATTCACATGACTTTTCCATAAAATACAGATTTCATTTGCAATGGTTCAGGGCAATACTGGACCTTAGTCTGATATCAGAGAAGAGTTAATAAAATGGCTGAGATGATGTGTCTGGAGAAGAAGGCAAACAGATAAGATTATTTCTGTGGACAAAATATGTTATTTTTGATTCCCCACTCAAGCTATTTGGTTTGTCATAATGCCCTGATGATAATTAGGCGACAGAATGAATAAATGTGCTTTTGGGAAAGAATAGCAGATGTGAAAAATAATAAAAAAGGGCAGTACCTGAGTTTGTGTAATTTCATTTTTGTGCATTCAGACCATTTGGAAATCTGTGGAATTCTTGCTGGGAAACAATTTTTCCTTACTGAATGGACCTTTAAAAAATCCATTTGCTATAACAAAATACATGTTTGAATAGATATGAATTTGTAGATTTCTCTCAACTATGAATGCTTGAATTTCGTTGATACAGTTTAAAAGAGTGGGACAGATTTCTTGATACTGAGTAGTTTTTAATTCTTTTAGGTTGCTGTGTGCAAATAGCATTTGGCAAAAATCAGTGCCAGTAGATTTCTCTGTTAGAAAACTAAAAGGCAGTTGTCTCTCAAACTGTAAGGTGTATCTTATTGTTTACTTGAAGGTTTAATGATCTTGTAGCTCTGTTTTTCAGAAATGTATTCAACATCTTATGGTAGCTGTCTTCTCTATATTTTAGAGCCAAAATTTCAAAGCAAATCAGGCATGTGTATATAAAATCTGTGCATATTTTTAGCTGCTGCATAAAACACAAATACACGTTACAAATTTTACATAATCCCAACTCCTTAACAAATGTTAGAGTAATATACCAATTGCGGATATTCAAAAAGTTAAGATTTGTATGAAAAACAGATTTCTGCAACAAAAGAGTGAAAATGCCATTTACATTTTAATTCTAAGAAATTTCAAATATCAATGAGATATATTTTTAAATGCTGCACTATAATGCAAGATATTTATGTATTTTAAATAAATGTCCAAAAATTCTCCCAAATTCATGTGTAACTATATCCCTGTGTCACACAATACCCAAATAAATGAAATGGAGTCCTAAATAGCTATAACTTCCTATGTCACACAGAATAAGAATAATAGTAATATCCAGGTAATATTCAATTCCTGTGTTGTGTTATGATTGATAATACTGAAATAATGGACAAGGTAGATAATTTAATTTTGGCATTCCTTAGCATCTTTTCCTCTCTAGGAAGGGGGAACAAAACAAGAAAAGTAACTTGTAGGTATTGTTCATGAGCCTGACAGTTTCTGTTACAAAATAATAATAATGATCTAGGTAGATATAGTTATTAAAAATACACATGAAATTGTTAATTTTCACAATTATAAAAAGTAAAATTTAACAAACAATTACAATGGAAATATTAACAGTTTCTACATTGATTTCTCATTTGCAAATATTTTTTATGATCTCTGTTTTGGGACAATTTATCTACATGTTTAGCCTTTAACTGAAAATTTGTTGAAAGTGCTGGGGATGTAGTTTGGAAGTAAAACTGGGAATACATTTGGCACTAGTTTAATCCTAAGAACTAAAAAAAAATTTGTTGTTGTTATTTATGCAGATATTTCTTATAAATCAGGTGAGTTATTAGATAACAATGTTAAAGTATATTTTCTCTTTTGTCATTTTATAAAATGAAGAAATATTTAAAATATATTAGTATTTCAACATCAGCATTGCACATTTATTATCAGAACTGTTTCAAAGCAATATATTTATAGCATTGAGTTTAATTTTGTGTATCTATTCTTTTTTATTAATTGAATACTTTTTTATTGAATATTAATTGAATTCTTTATTGGTACAATTTATATACATCATAAAATCACATATAACATTGGGAAATTTGTACCAGTATATGCCACAAGTTAATTCTCATTTTTACCCATATCCCTACCCACTCCCCCCTCCTCCCCACTTTATATATGCTCTTTTATTTTCTTTTTTTTTCATTTTTTAATTGAATTCTTTATTGGTACAATTTATATACATCTCAAAATCACATATAACATTGGGAAATTTGTACCAGTATATGCCACAAGTTAATTCTCATTTTTACCCATATCCCTACCCACTCCCCCCTCCTCCCCCCTTTATACATGCTCTTTTATTTTCTTTCTGTATCATATTTTTTTTAATTGAATTCTTTATT
>PVIC010046984.1:0-14027 GCA_004025085.1 Thryonomys swinderianus
AGTATAGAAAGTAAGTATATATATATATATATATATATATATATATATATATATATTTAGTTAGTTAGTTAGTTAGTTAGTTAGTTAGTTAGTTAGAAAGTATCCTAACAGAGTTGAGATCAAACTTATAAATCATGGCAGATAATACAAATTAATTTAACTTGCCTATTAAAAGAAAATTATTTCTAATTTGCCTGATGGGACTAGTTTCTACTACATTCTGTATAAAAGAGATATTTCAAATAAAATAATTTAATATGGCTTAAAAAAGAGGATAATATATCAGAAAAAAATAGGATTGTGACAGTAATGATAATTTAAGACAAAATAGAAAGGATTAAAATACTAACTATACCAAAGGGCCCTTCTGTAAGGCTAACATCCCAATTAATTATGAAGCTATAATATTTATATATTCACACACCAGAAATCCCAATACTTTTATAGAAAAAAACTTAGAATATACAAATAGATTAATAAAATATTGTCAGTAACAGAGCTCAGATCATCAAATGAAGGCAATAGAAAAAATAGCAAATACAATTAGTAAAGTCAATTTTACAAGTATTCATCACATAATATGCTGAAAATGGATTCTTTAGTCTTCCTAAGTGCCTATGGCCTATTTACAAAATTTTATACCATAGTAATAAAGAGAATATCAAGAATTTTGATAATATTAAAATAAGTAATTTTAATCTTAAAGTCACTTGTAGAAGCAGTTGGTATCTACATTCACATTTATAACAGAGAGTTTAAGGACCAGAAAGCCTTGTCTTTTAAAAATGGTCCATGAGAAATGCAACTTTCAAATGCCTTCTGTACTGGGATGTATGATTTGTGTCATCCAGTCGGGCTATATTATGGCACAAGTAATTGACTAGAGGTACAGAGGCTGTTCTGTAAGGTCCAGCAGTTCCTCCCAACTCAAGGAGTCATGGGTCACATCTAGTAAATTATCAATTCAATATATTGTGTTGTTCCTTTATGACCTGCAAGAAGTCATCACTTTTAAAAATGCCTCTCTTGCTTTCTAAGAATAATTTACATTACATAATAATTTTCATTATGAGAATATGTGATAATTACACATTGTACAAGTGAAGAGCTAGATGTTAAAATGTCAAGTAGTTTAAGGCCATGTTGAATGTATTATAACCCTGCAAAATACTTCAGCATCCCAATAGCCCCTATTCCATATAAATGCTGTGATATTTTTCTTCTTCATTCAGTGATGAGGCACCTTTGTTCTTCTTATTCCTGCTCAGTCCTCCTCTTCTATCCCCCATGCAAACCCCAGGAAGAAAGCCTTTTCTATTAGGCGGCTAAAATTCACCCATAAGCTCGTTTCTCTGTCATTGACATGTATTAGTCAGCTTTTCCTTCACTGGAACCAAATGACGGACAATTTCACAGAGCTCCAGAAGGTTCAGTGCATGGCTGGTGGGGGAGAGTTTCCCAGGCCACAGCAGCCCAAAAGCAGAGAGAGGAAGCAAGAACCAGAGACAGACCCCCAAAGCAAGCTCCAAGGGACCCTTCTCCTCCTGTCGACACATTCAGCCATGAACTCAGCCGTGCACTGACTAATGAGTCCAGCACTGTTGCTCTGGAACACATGAGACTGTGGGACACTTCCCGTCTCTATCAGCTGAATTACTCCCTACAGTTTCCAGCAGCAAAACAAGCCTGTCCACTTCAAATGAATCATGAACACATTTCACTTGTATTAATCGAATTATACAGATTCAGCCAGAGGTATTTTAAAAAATAAATCAACAAAAAAAGAGAAAGATCAAGAGATCCAACAGTGGGTATTTTCACTGATTCCGTGAGAGTGCCCCAGAGTGACAGAAGGGAACCATACATTTGATACTATGAATTGTAGACATGACTTGGATTTTTTTCCCAGTGAAACTTAGCGCTCATGTAGCCTGGCATTGTAAATAGTACCCCATGGACTATGCTGCTAACATTTTGAGACTTATTCATGCCGTTCACACAGTGTTACTCCTGAATGTAAGCAACTGTGAATTCTGCTAATCAAACAAAGAAATACCAAAAAGTTTAGTCATAGAAAAAAAATAAGTTCTTATGACTTAGAAAGATTAAGACAGGTCTGGATCTTGGACTAGAACTAAGTGAATTTTCTGTGCTCATTTCAACCAAATAAACATGTGTGTTATGTGCTGTTTCAGTTGTTTCACTAATTGCTGAGACACAACACCCAAAACCAACAACTATAGGAGAGGTTTGTTTTGCTTCTAGTTTGCAGAGCTTTTAGTCCACTGTCGGCTGACTCCAAGGCAGAGCAGCATGATAGGTGTCATGGCAGAGGAGACAGAGCTCACGACATGTCAACAGGAAAGAGAGAGGGCTCAAAGGAGGGTGGAGGGAGTTAGCCCTTTCCAGGTAGTGCACTCTCAGCAACCCACGTCCTCTGTCAGGATTCACCTCCCAACATTACAGCCTGCTCTAACCTTGTCCACAGACTAATACAGTGATGAGTGTCACACACCCATGATCCTGTCACCTCACAGAAGCCCCACCTCTGATCATGGAAGTTCTGAAGGGACATGCAGATATAAACCATAACACATGATGACTGTGTAGCATCCTTTTCTAGCAGCTTGAACTTATATTCACAGTTCACTTACTCAGCCAACAGGTGCTTATGTAGAACCTACTTTGTATGCATGCTCTCCTAAGGTGAGAGGCGAAGTATGAGAAAGCTTTTGTGTTAGCAAAGTCATTATCAGTGGTGTGAAGTCATGATGGGTAGACCTAGGCATCTACTGGAAGAGCCCATGTAGACACTGTTGAGTCTGGATTGTGCCAGATACAGCAGAGAAGATAGACAGAAGGTGATATACCACATAAAAGTAGAACCAACCAATCAACAATTAACTCCCAAGTCAGCAAGACAGAGTCAAGAACAACAGTATTTTAGAAGCAAGCTAAGTTTAACATTGTATCTCAAAATTGGTTCTGTAAATACATACAAAGTACAATGGTTCAGTGCTTCAAAATCATAATCAATTTCATTCAGTTACATAGAGATTGGTGTCATCACCAAAATGGTAGCAGATGTGATGAGGCAAAAGAGTTTTTCAGGGCCAACTATGTTTTTGAGAAAGAGTATTGCATTCTCAAAGTCCTACTGATTTCCCCATTCATAGATAACAACCTTCTTTCTTTCACCATCTGTAACCCTCTCTTACTTGTTCACACAGACATATCTTGTCACAACTGTGTATGTTCTACAGACATGCAATTAACCCAGATTTATGTGCTATGTGAGTTATAGAGAGAGACAGGTGTGTTCTTGTGTTCAGTGTATTGTAGCAGATATAGGATGGGCACAGACAATAACTGTCATTTTGCAAAAGCTCCAGAGTATATTTGGTATATGTCAAAAGCCAAAAACGGTGGTAGAATTCTAAGGTTTTGTTTTCTTTTATGTTCTGTTAACGCCCAAAAGGATAAGTGCTGCCCTTTTCCCTACTTACAACCAAGATGAAATCAAAGTAGAATATGAAAAGCTTCTAGAGATCTGTATCAGCAGAAAGAGCAAAGCTCACTGAGCAGAATCATTATTCCACTTATATTTTATATACATGAAACAGATTACAATAGATATACATGTAACTATTGTCACTCACTATAATCATTTGTATTATTAATAAAAAGTTAGCCATGATGAGGCTGAGCAGGATGGCACACATATGTAGACCCAGCACCCTGGAGGCTGAGGCAGGAAGATCATAAATCCAAGACTAACCAAGGCTCTATGTGGAGTTCCAGGCCAAGCTGATAGCAAAATCCAATGTTAGCCAGTCCTACACACAGATACACACACACACACACACACACACACACACATCACACACAAGAGAGAGAGAGAGACAGAGAGAGAAACAAAATCATAAAATTATGGCTACGAGTCTACACAACACATTTGACATATAAGTTAGTGTAAGAACATAGCACAAATGACTAAACTTCAGCCCTGTCTATTTTCTTGCTTAAAACAAGATCCTACACATTTATAAATGAGACTTTCAACAAAAGCTGTCCTCAGTATCTATTATGCAAAGGAAGGTATATGAAGCCAATGGAAGGTGACAGAGGAAATCAAGTAGGATGGCAGGACGCCCATGACTAAGTCACAGAACTGAGCTCTCGTTTCTGTTCATACTTTCCAAATCTTAAAATAGTTGCTTTTGTCATGTATTTTCAAAGTATTGTAATTTTAATTCGAGCACCTTAAAATCAGGCAGAAAGTTCAAAAGTAACGCATTTCTCATTCTTGAATGACTCTCTCATCAGTAGCATTATCAGCTGTCCAAATTTATCAGTGCTGAAAAAAAGATGACTCCGACTCCTTTAATCTCAGACAGTAATGAATGATGTGAACAAATGTAGCTGTGGTTATCATTTTCACTGTCAATTTGTTGTTTCTGTGAAGTTTTAATTTTAGTGTGTTTAATTATGTCTAATTAATATCCTTTTCATAGAAAATTAAGAAAAAAAAACAAACACTTATTAGCCATGTTATTTAATGCAAAATACTGTTTGTGCTGTTTGTGCATTTTACATATATTACAAGTGTTTTTAAATTTTGGCCAAGAATCTATCAGAAGTTTTGACTTTTTCAAACTGTCACAAATCTCCTTGAGGTAACTTAATCTTGCTTCAAGTGCTCTTTAAAAGCAAAATCAAGATGGGTTGTAACTTAATGGCGGAGCACACTGGAAATCCTGGGATTCATATCCAGCACTGCAAAACAGGAAAACAAAAAAAGGAAAGGAAAAGCAGCCTATGGAACTTTACAGTAAAGGGATAGTTATTATTTTCAGTTCCACTGAACATATGTCTCTAATCTATATACAATTGCATCTTTTCTTTGTTTGTAACTCTTTTAAATTTTAAAAACCGTTCTTTGTCCATGAGCTGGATTTGATCTAGTGACCATAATTTAGAGAGTGCTGCTTGGGATGAAACTGCTCACCAAACTTTCTTGGTGCTTGAGAAGAATAATAAATTATATTCCGCCCGTTCTGTACAAAGGGCTATCAAACCATTAATCTAAATATTGATAAGCAATGAGGGTTAGTAACAGCAAACTTCCTCCTAGCTGCTCACAATCAGTGCAGCCTTCCCCTGGGAAGACATAACCCGAAACACTTAGAGTGTGGATGAGTGCGCCAATAAATGGCACTGTAAGAAGGAGGGCTCTGAACCGGAAGAGAAAGCGAAGGTCCAATTGGGAAAGGCATTTTAACATACAGGGAGAGTTTAAAAGGAAGGTGCACCTGTTAATCCACGGAAACTACACATAGAAATAAGAAAGGAGCAGCCTATTTCCTTACTTTCTAGATTCCCATGTCTGTACTGACCCCTTCTTTTTTTCCTTTATTAACGATTTGGTAGCAGGGAAGCCTTTTCTCTCTTGTGAAACTTTTTGTCCCTTGGCTTCCGAGAGATTTTATTGCCACCCTGATTTATCTGATCCTAAATATTTGATGTCCTATAGAATCTCTTCTTTGTCTATCTTGTCTCATTTTACTTAATTTTCCAAGTGTTCTCATTCTCTTAGAGAACATAAACTTTGTCTCTATTACTAAGTGGCTCAGCTGTGTCTCTACCAGAGCTATGAAAAATGATGAATTCTGTCTTGTGAGTCTTCGGACTGCTTATCTAAGAGATTTTTTTTGTCTTAGAGATAACATTGTTATATTATTATACTATCTTACATTGGAGGAGAGTAAATTTGAATGTTTATAAATTTTTTAGATATTGATAGTGGAGGAACTTGTTAAAAAATGGAATGAATTCCACACTTTGAAATTCAGTAGCAATATTTTTATCAAGAAGATATTCAAAAAATAAAATTTTTAAATTTTTCTAATAATATTTTTATCATTTTTTACTCCATAGCGCCCTGTGGAAGTCGTTCAACGGGATCAGAAGGGACTGTTCTATCACCAAACTATCCAAAAAATTATAGCGTGGGACATAATTGTGTTTATTCTATAGCAGTTCCCAAGGAGTTTGGTAAGTAAGATTTATTTCACCATGTAGTTTTTATGGAAATGGCTACTATGCAAAAAGTGCATCATAATTCTTTTCAGATAGTAGCATTGTAATAAAAGTTTGAGGTCCTTATTTTCAATCTGAGTTAACAGTCAAGTACACAGGTAAACAACAATATAAAATGAAAACAGGATTGTTTTTAATTTTTAAAAAAAGAAGTACATCCAGTAACCTTGCAAGTGCCTTCATCTTGGAATTGTATGAAATGGGAAATTACCAGAGCATAAGGCCGAGTCCGTAAAATATGCATAAAGTCAAATATAGAAACAGTAACAATAACAAAAGTATTCACGTAACAATCATGTATCAGTTTGTTGACACATCTGCAGTAAGAACAGGTTTTGGTCTAAGCAGGTAGTTTCTGAAGGACTAGAAAAAGATGCCCAGGGACATTCGAGCTCATCTGTCAACCTGACAATTTGCTCCACTCAGGCACCACGAGGACAGTGTGACCTCCTCTGCCTTTGCATATTCCTGATCACAAGTCTCAGAAGTCACCTGGATTCTGAAGGTTTTGGGTTTGAAGTCCAGCTGGGTCTGACCCAGATTATGGTCTGTTCATGCGTGGACAGGTGAGGGAAATTTAGTGAGCAGTAAAGGATGCAAGCGGGGCTGAAAGTTCGTGGACTTCCAGCGTTTAGATTCTCAGCATTGTGCTGCATGGAAAAGAATTTGTTAGAGCTGTCGTGAGTGTCTGGGTCTGGATGACTCAGACATTTTCAGAAGGACAAGGATTTTTATGTCAAAGCTTGTTGGGCAGCATCTTAACATTTCTGCTGTTGCTGGTATACAGAATAAACTGATGTTTCCAGTCCAATCTCTTAAAACCAGATACTACCTCTTCTCTTCCCCTCGGAATAAAACCCAAGATCTTCAAATCAATTTAGAATAAATGTCATCAGAAGTGACATATTAAATCTTTCATTTATTATTATAGAGCAATGGTAGCAAAGTGTCTTTCAAATGAGATATTTGTTTCCCCTTGCATATTGATAAGTTGAATCAGAGTTGAGCTGTGTGGTAGTGATGAGAATGACCATTTATTAGAAGAATATCATCCTCTTAATCATGCATATTTTTTACTATTGTACCCAACACAGTTCTCCCTTCGCCAAGGAGGTTTATAGCCCCAGATACCAAAAATATTACAAGGTTACTGATTGACTCCTAACGAAGATTATCCAGAAAACTGCATGATCCTCTGAGTTCCCTTCAGAGACACAACTCTGTGTGTGCTCATAAAGAGGCAGGAAAAGTACAGATTAAAGTAAATAAATTAATAGATTCCTAAGTACTAGAATCTTTATTCTACCAGGCTAATGTACATTGAATTTAATTCTCTTAGTGTAAAAAATAATGGCATACCTAGAAAAAATAGTTTAAAAAACATTTTTGGAAACTGGTTTTCTTAGATCATGTGTGTATAAGATAAAGTGGACTTTTGTTTATTAGTAGGGAAATTATTTTCTTTTGCACGTGGTCCAACATTTTTCATTTCAAACTACATTTTAACATGTAAAACTACATTTTAACATTTAAATTTTAACATTAGGGTTCTCATTTCAGCCCTGTCTCTTCTTTGCTGTCCTTGCACAAGATGCTTATCTCTTTAAGACTCAGTCTCTTGACTGGTAAAGTAAGAATCATTTATGTCAACAGGGAAGAGGGGGGAAAGAAGAGTGGATGACACTGAATATCAAAAGTGTCTCACATACTTCACATTCTGTGTCACTGGGTTTAAAAATCTGAGCTTTGAAGTCAGATTTCTGGGCTCAGGCTCAACACAACTCCTTTTACATTGAACAAATCACATCATCTGCCTTAACTTTGATTTTTTTAACCCCTAAAAAAAGGGATGATAAATGTCTACTCATAGGATTACTTAATTATTAGACAGTACCAGGTATGCAAAGACCTCTGTCATGATGCACAGTCCATGCACATGTTCCTACACACAACTTTTGTCTTGTTCATATTCACATGGAACATATTCTACCACCAGCCTTATCTTCTCAAAGCCTCCAATAAAACAACCCAGATTATCTGACTAGCCTTGGGTCCTAACTGTACCATGGTTAGAAACAAGACAGTGATTTACTGTGTTTGGTTAAAGCATAAAATGTTAAAATGTGAAAACTGTGCTTGCCTGGGCTACATAGTGAGCTCAGGGCCAGACTGAACTACAATGCGAGACCCTGTCTCAAAAAAAAAAAAAAAGTGAAAATTGTTATTTTGGATTTCACATCTCCAGTGGATTTCCAGTCAACTAAATCATTTAATGATCACTGACAATTTTCTGGGCCAAAAACAGTGGAGTTGAATGAATACTGATTATTGACTTGTTCCTATTCATACCTTTATTTCTTTAATGTGGCTTGATCAAGGCGTGTTCAGTGGAGCTCTACAAAGTAAGTCCCCATGTTGCTTCAGCAGCTGTCAATCATCCTTTGCCATAATTGTCTGCTGTTGCTGCTTTGAGCTATCTCTTCTATCCACATCATCTCTCATGTCTTTTTCACTTCCTGTCATTTATTCCAAATAATGATCATTCTTCCTTTCAGATATTAGAACCTGATTTTTAAAATGTTTACCACATTATTTATAAAATATGCTCAATGTTTCATTGGGATTTTATTTTAAACAGATGATAGTTTCCTAATGGGTTAGCTGTGTTCTTTAGGCCATGTATATCCATTTATTTTATTTTTCCTAGTGTGGACTTGGATTCATATAAATTAAATATGTACATAATGCAACTGTACTGATCACTGAAATGTGTACTATTTTATCAGTATTGAAAATTTTTTGGGTAAGAGAAGTTAAGATTTCCTGGATAAAAGTGTTTTTTAAAATTTTTTATTTTTCATGAGCACCACTAGATTTCATTTGAACTTCAGATAACCAAAGTTCCATTGTTTTGTATTCTTTACATTTTCTAATATTTTAATGACTTCTGTGTGTATTTTTAAACACTATTTCATTTGACTTTTGGGATTTAAAAACACAAATCTATCAGTAAAATAAATTTTAATTTTCCTTCCTCTTTCAGGATATTTATTTATGGAGATTAAAGTCACTGGACTACATTCAATCCTTTTTATTTTTTTTATTTGAGACAGAATATCACTAAGTCCCTGAGACTGGATTTGAACTTGCACTCCTCCTGCCCGAGTATCCCAGAATGCTGGGGTTAGAGGTGTGCACCACCACTCCAGGCTCACCTTTTAGCTTTTAATCATAAACTGTTTCCTGTTTGGTTTGTTGTTTAAGTACCAAACACATGGACCCTAGATTTTATTTTGAACTTTATGTCATTATGCTAGCTAGTTATTTAGTTAGTTAACATCTTGCTGCATAGTTCAGGCTGGCAAAGAACTCAGAACAATCTTCTTGCCTCAACCACCAGAATGCTGGGATTATAGGTGTGTGCCACCATGCCCAGTGTTTTTGATATGCTATTTTGGAGTATAACAGAATGATTAACTTTATCAGAGAGAAAAAACATGTGTCTTGAATATATACTGATATCTAGACCATAGAGGCCTAAACTAGATCACAGGGAGATTAGTAAAATCGGGGAATAAATTTTGTGGATTTCTCTCTATGTCAGCTGAAAAAAATAGTCATACAAATAGATTATTAGCCAGAGTTGAATAAAAATCAGAGAATAATATTGGGTCTGGTTGATTTTTCTCTTAGAGTGAAAGATACTGAAATTTTTATTGGTCTTAAACTTCACTGAAAAAGCACAGATAAGAAACTAAGGCTGAGAGTTTGAGTTGGATCACTAGGTGAGGAAAGAGCCTTTACATGATTGGAGCAAATGAATTTATAAACACGCTAGCTGCCTCTTACTCAGAAGAAATGATTCACGATTTATGATGGAATTACTCACACAGAGTCGGCTTCCCATGGAATAGTCCCAGTGCAGTCTTCCTTGTTGTCATTTTCCCCCCACCCTGTCTTCAGTCACTATCTCCTGGTTTCCTAGGAATTCTCTCCAGAGGAAGGTGCTTCACTTCTAGGCTCCACAGTAAAGTACACAGGGACAGTGTTGAATCCAGAGAAATTTATTCCCTTACTGTTTCAGATAAGAAATGCCTTGAGAATAATGTTCCCAGAGAGTTAACTTCCAGAAACGTCCTGAAAGCCCATTTATTAGAGAACACAGGTTATTCTTTTCCTAGATAAATTTCCATGTGTGAAATCCTAGAAACAAACATAAAAAACTTCCCTTAATTTGCCCAGTTAATCTGTCCTCTCTCCTGTTTTCTGTTTCTGGTATAATGTATTGGTTACATTATACATTTCAATTTCATGAATTTTTAAATCATCTGAAGTCCAGTCCAATTTGTACAAGTGGTACACAGAGATGCCAAAATCCATAGGAGTAGATTTCACCATGTAGAACTTTTCTTTGTGTATTTTTAGATTTTTCTTTTTCAAAATTACTGTCTTTTTAAAATTTTTAATTTATTGGTATGGTTTATGTATAATGATCACATTCTTTATACAGAATTCATGCATGATATCTCTTCATCTATTTTTCCTGTTTGTCTCCCCCTTTCCTTAACCCTCTTCTCCTCCTTATATACATAGTTACTGTCTTCATCTCCCATTACATTTTTCTCCCATTTAAACCAATCCAGAAGCATTTTCCTCCTGGAATTACTCAAAATATAGGATTGATTTTTATATCATACTTTACCCTAGGGTTATCACTGATAACTAGGTAACAACTATCTCTCTATTTCCTATTATGTCTTTGTTAAAGACTGGTGAACTTGGATAATACATAATTGTAAAGTTTAGCATGGTCTTTGAAGTATCACCTCATGCTTGTATGTAAGCTGATAGGTTGTGAAATGTAGACATTGAAAATTAATACTTTGGAATTTTGAAGGGGAAAATGCAATATTTTGATGATGGAGACAGAGGAAGAGGACACAGCCAGAACCCTCACAGCAACCTCCAGTCCCACATGAGTCCTACAGCACAAGGATTAATAACCAACAGACAACAAAACTGGAACCTTAGAGAAAAAAGCTGAGCCCAGGCTCGATTCTTACTTTTTGGGTAGCCACAGAAGACCAAATACCAAGCTCCCACATCTTTATTAGTTTCAAGTCTTCATACTCCCTATCCTAGTGTGCATAAGGCAGAGCAAATGTCCTCACAATCCTTGTGCAATACTCCTTGTAGTTGAAGATCCCACAGGGTGGAACAGATGTCCACAAGTCCTTTCACAATTCCCCTCAGTTGAAACTAAGATGCAAACAGGCTGGAAACCTACATATATCTGTTCTGCTATTGAGCATCTAAATTTTTAAATGTTAGCATGCAAAGTTATTATTAAATTTTATATTAAAATATTGTAGCCATATATATTTTCCTTTAGCTCTGTGTGCTTTTTCAAATGGCTTGCTTTACTCAGAGTCACTTACATAAATTGTGTGGTGGTGACTTGTTTTTATACTTAATTTAATAATTTATTGTCAGCAATTTGTCCAACAAATTGTTTTAACATATTTTCTCCATCCTTATTAGTTCAGTAAATTGTTTTATTGGCATTTTATTTTTCTGATTTGAAATCTTCAATAATAAATAGCCTTAAAGATCAATTGTTATATTTTACATTTAAACTATAACACTCCATTTTTAAACATTACAATGTAAACTCCATTTTTAAACATTACAATGATTACTCTTCACTCTACTAGATTCATCTATCTAACAATAGCAGATAATTTCACAAAATGAATGTTTATTTAAAATGTACATTTACTATTTATTCATTACGTATTAAATTTAGAGCAATTGAAAAGAAAAAGAACCTCTTTTTCAACTCGATGGTTACATTTTATGTTTATTTTTACTAATGTATGTGTGTAGTCCACAATGCTTACATTCATTTTAGAGATACAGTATAGCTATTGAGCATAGATACATATATTCAATATATCTTATTTCTTTTTATTCCCTTGGTATTCTAATATCTTCTCTCTCCGTCCATCTCCAGATCCTCTCCCCACTTGCAAAATATAATTTCTCCTTATTTCCCATCTTTTGTTTTTAAAATCACTTATATGTTGGTTTTCTCATGAAGGGGAAGTTATATGATATGTGATTGTATGTGTCTAGTTTGTGCTTCTGTATTAAAAGTCGTACATCTAGGGACCAGAGGGTTAGCTCAGTGGTTCCGGCGCCTGCCTCGCAAGCGCAAGGACCTGAGTTCGATCTCCGGTAACCACATAGAATGCTGGGCGTGGAGACGCGCCCACCAACAATCAACACCGCATACCACAGTGCCAGACGTGGTGGCTCACGCCTGTCATTCCAGCACTCGGGAGGCAGAGACAGGAGGATTGCTGAGTTCGCAGCAGCTTGCCTGGGCACCATAGTGAGCTCAGGGCCAGCCTGAACTACAAAGTGAGACCCTGTCTCCAAAAAGCAAAAAAAAAAAAAAAAAGTCGTACATCTATACATGTCATGGTTGCAAGATGCATCCACTTTCTTACAAAAGACTCAGATTCCTTTTGGTAGACATATAGGCTGCTTTCAGTATTTAGCTAGAATGGGTCCTCGATTTGTGAGCAGCTTGCCAAATGAACAACTAGGTTATGACCAGAACTTTAGTTTTAGTTTATGAACAAAGTCTTGAGCTATGACCCAAATACCAGCTGCTTGTCTTCCAGATGGTCTCAGATAGAGATTTAACCCTTGAGGAGTTCTGGAAGGAGCACAACAGCATCCTTTCCTGTGTGGGATTGAGAAATCCTGGATGAGTGTGTCCCTGAGGACACTGAGATCTGCCTGTGCACAGGAGAGAGATCGTGAAGGCTATGTAGAGGATCCTGAACCTTCACTGACCAATTCAAGTTACAAACACTCTTGTGAATTGAGTTTGTAATTCAAGGTTCACTGTGTGATGAGTTGTGCATCTATAAACCTGGCTGCACATGTGTTAATGTAGTTTGATGTTTTTAACTCATTAGGTTGAATGAAATTTCTAGTTTGAGGTGGTTTTTTTGGGGAGTTCTTAATATTTATTTCCACTGTGGTTGTGCCAATTTAAATTCCCACCAATGATGTAGAAGGTTATCACTTTTCCCTGCAGCCTCATCAGTTTTGTTATTGTTCCATTTCTTGATGATGGCCATTCTTTCTGGAGTAAGCTGGAATCCCATCGTTGTTTTAATTTACATCTCATGGATGTGATATAGGGGGAGCCAGCCTAGCTCCCCACTTGTTAGATACTTGAAACACAAGCTCATGTTCTCTAAAATCAAACAATGAATTTTAGGAATGAGAGATGGAGGTTGAGAGTAAGAAAAACTTCATTAAGAAAGCTTTTCCCTAAGAAAGGCAAAAGGGAGACCAGAAAATGGGATACCCATCCACCTCACTTCCCAGTTGGTTTTTACACAGCAAAGCCACAAGGTGAGGTGTGTTTAAGGTTGAACAAAATTAGTCAATCCATAATATTGCAAATACAGTGACTTAGGTAACATTGGTACAACGAAAAATCACAAAACTAACAAAACCATGATTAACCAATAAGATTACAACAAGTAGAGTTGCTCTGGTAACATTGATTAGATGGGGATCCAAGGAGAAATCAAGCCACATAACAAGCATACAGGAATTTGTGATCTAGGATCTTTTCCAAGAAGGGGTTAAAGTTCTGGCCCCTTGGGCCAAAGATTTAGCTCAGTGGTGCCAGCACCTGCCTCACAAGTGCAAGGTCCTGAGTTCAATCCTGGTAACCACATACACTGCTGGGTGTGCTGACTCACGCCCACCAGCAATCAATACCATATACCACAATGCTGGGTGTGGTGGCTCATGCCTGTAATCCCAGCACTCGGGAGGCAGAGGCAGGAGGATTGCTGAGTTTGAGGCTTGCCTGGGCTACATAGTGAACTCAGGGCCAG
>PVIC010046985.1:0-14031 GCA_004025085.1 Thryonomys swinderianus
TACCCACTCCCCCCTCCTCCCCCCTTATACATGCTCTTTTATTTTCTTTCTGTATCATATTTATTCCTTCCCCTCATCATATTCCCACACCAAGTTTCCTATAGAAATATTCCACTCTATAAAAGCTGTCCTACTT
Source organism: Thryonomys swinderianus (assembly GCA_004025085.1). Classification (NCBI taxonomy): domain Eukaryota; kingdom Metazoa; phylum Chordata; class Mammalia; order Rodentia; family Thryonomyidae; genus Thryonomys; species Thryonomys swinderianus. The sequence continues at coordinate 137 of PVIC010046985.1, forward strand.
TCTAGAACTCATTTGCATCTACAGGTGTTCATGCCAAAGAGAAGATCCGGAAATTAGACAACATTCTTTTATATAAATATACTATAGTTTTCTTATCTGTTCTCTTATTGATGAACAAACAGCTGGACATTTCAGACTTGGGGCTCTAAGGTGTAAATCTGCTATGAACATTTTATACACAGTTTTTTGGAAGGTATTTTTTGCTTCCTTGAGTAAAAACCTAAAAGTTGAATATTCAAGTTATTAGATGTGTAATTTTATAAAAAGCTTTAAGCTCTTCTTCCAAAGTAGTTCTACTGTTTTAAATTGTCTTCTACAATTGTTTTGGTTTGGTTATAATCTGACCTCTGAGGCTTGAGTAGTGGGAGCTTGGTTCCTAGTACAGAAGTGTTTAGAGATGAAACTTTTGGATAATTAGGGCTGTAACTTCATAAATAGGTTAACTCACTGATGAATTCATAATGTGAAGCAGTTGGGAGGGAGTGGGTCATGGGAACATGAGCTTGGGTGTTATATCTTGTCTCTAGCCCCTTCCTGACTCTTTTTTTGCCTCCTGATCACCGTGAGGTAAGCAGCTTTGTTCTATCATGGGCTTCCTCCCTCTAGGACGTTTGGCCTCACCTTGGCCCTATAGTGTTAGGGCACAATTACCATGGACTGAAGCTTCTGAAACCATGAGCCACATAAATCTTTTCTCCTCTAAATTGATTTTCTCGACTAACACAGCAGTGTATCTGGATGTTCAACATTCTTGATGTACCACTGTTGACACCAAAGTTTTTAACTGTCATCCTTCTGGTGTGTGAATGCTAGTGTCTCACTGTGGTCTTCATTCTCCTTTTATTGTTTCTTGAACAAATTAGAACCAATCTGTCTAATTTTACCTTTTCCTTTACTTTTACTTTCATAGGCACTTAACGCTGCCAATTCCTTAGCTTTGGGGGATGTTTTAGTGTCATCTGTTTTAATTGGGTCTTAGCTTTGCCCTGCTTTAAATTTGATTTAACTCTCTCTAGTCTACTAACTCACTTCTCACCACTCTTCTGTTTAATTTCCAGCTTGTAAAATATTTCCCTATTGTCTCCTTTCCCATTATTTTCCTCCTTGTGGATTTTTGCCTAAAAGCAAATCAAAACCAACCACAATGAAACAACAAAACTATTATTTTAGTAGGGCTTTGGAAATAGAAAATGTTTAAGTGTCCATTTTTTAAATTCTGGAAGTCCTGGGCCAGAGGGTTAGCTCAGTGGTTCTGGCGCCTGCCTTACAAGCGCAAGGTCCTGAGTTCAATCCCTGGTAACCACATATAATGCTGGGCGTGGAGACTCATGCCCACCAACAGTCAACACCGCATACCACAATGCCGGGCATGGTGGCTCACGCCTGTCATCCCAGCACTTGGGAGGCAGAGACAGGAGGATTGCTGAGTTCGCAGCGGCTTGCCTGGGCTCCATAGTGAGCTCAGGGCCAGCCTGAACTACAAAGTGAGATCCTAGCTCAAAGAAAAAAAAAAAAAATCTGGAAGTCCTTTTCTGAACAGGTACATAGATCTTACTTTGAAGTGTTTGAAGATAACAAAAGCTGTTTGAGATAAGGGCTATAAAATTACACATACCTTCTAAGAAATGAGGTGACCAATAGCCTGGAGTATTGAGCTGGCTCAGTAAGGGCTGAGGAAAATCCTAAAAGCCATTTTTATATCAGTATGGCTGGCATCATACCTTACACTGAGATGGAGAGCTACCCAAATGTATGGGAAATAAATGTACCCCCAAATCAACTTCCCTTTGGCCAGATGTCTTCAACTCCCTCAGCCACTCCATTCCCACCAACACAGAGTAAATGAAATAGAAGAGAGCAGAGTAGGGAACTGAATGATGAAAGAAGTGACTGTATCAAATTTATGGCATTTGGTTGCCCATTCTGTAAAAGAGAAGAGCTCGTATTTTCAAAAGCTAAGTGGGTTAAGGAACTTTTCCTATTGTTCCTTCAAAATGTAAGTACTATATATCATTCATTCTCAAAAGTGGCATTTGGTTGGAATACCCATATTCCCATGTAAATCAATGTTAACAAAGAGGATGATTCTGCTGGCAGTCTCTTATGAAGCTGAATGTCCAGCCTGGTTCTTCTTCCCTTCTGCTCTCCAGGCCAACGGCATAATTTCCTAGACCTTGGTTTTCTCAAGAACAAGTTAGAATAACATTTTATTCTAATATTCCTCCTGTCTCTGATTACACTTTTAGGACTCCGTACTGAGTCCTGCACAAGGAATATCTCATGGTTTTGGTGTTTGGGTTAGTCAACTAGATTTGAATTAATTGGAATTAGATTTTCAAATAAGAAGACTTGTTTGTACATTCTCAGATTTTGCATATCTCCTTCACAAATAAATATATCTTCTTGGGACTTCTGTTAGAGTGATAGAAAAAGGTGTCTATCTGAAGGGCAATTTCAGCTTCAAACAGGATTTTGCTGTGTCAATGAAGAGACTCATTTACAACAACAAATTGAGTCTGATACTTTATGAGCTTTGGAACTTTTAGCAAAGCATGAGATTTCCTAATATTTAGTTTTTTCCTTTATAAAACAGGAATGACAGTGGCTATATTCAAGGGGTATTTTGAGCATTAAATATCTTGTGTACAAAAAGAACTTAGCTGAGTATCTGGAACATACTATATGGATCCCATATATTATTTTTCACCATCATCTTGAAATTGTTATGTTTTATAGGTATTATCCTAGGGAGGAGTCTCCATTTTTCTCTTTCCTTCTCCACTCAGTTTGCCAACTGGAAGAAAAATTCTCTTCCTAACCCATTTCATGGTAGGCTCCTGGTGCAGGGTATATCTGTCCACAGCAAAGAACATGGCACTAGAGCTTAGCTAACACTATTTCCATTCCCAGGACTGGGAATTGAACCCTGGGCCTTCACACTGAGCTACATCCCTAACTATTTTTATTTTATGTTATTGTATTAATCAATTAACTAATTAGTTAATTGTGAGACAGGGTCTCACTAAGTCACCAAGTTGCCTGGGCTGGCCTCGAACTTGTGATCCACCTAGCTGAGCCTTCTAGGGTATTAGGGTTACAGACATGTGCTGCTACTTCTTCAGTCCAAGAGCTCTCTTACTCTGTGTTGTGTCTTCCTTTCCCACTGGATTTGTAGGATATGTGTAGGCATCTAGTGACCGGGACATGGGGCAATGCCATCTGAGAATGGAGCTGACGTGCGAAACCTGTCTGCAGGAAGAAATAGAGAAAGTGAGTTCACTGATTATATCATTTGCGCCCTGGGTAAATCCATTTACAGAACCAGCCTGCCCATAAATTTCCTAGTTTTATGTGCTAAAAAAAAAAGCTCTATTACATTCCAGCTAAAATTAAATTGGTTCCTTACTCCTGCAACTGAAAGAGTGGCTCATTTAGACCTAAACTTTTTCTCCTCTCTTACTCATATTGCAGGTCTGGCCTGTGCTTGCTCCTTTCGTCCAGTAGGTAGGCTATCAGTTAAAGACTTCTACCTACACATCTCTGGGTTATAGTTAGTGGATCCCTGTAGATCAGTGTTTGAGAGTTTTGAAGTACAGGCAGTGTAATGTTTCTCTAGTAATTTCAGTAAACTTATGACTTTAAAACTGAATTTATTTGAGTAAAATCTAAAAGGAACTCACAGTGCAGCTGTTTGAGCCTTCCAGTTTTAAGTGGTTTGTGTTCATGGGTAAATGTGGTTAGGGGGAGAGAGAGAGAGAGGGAGAGGGAGAGAGAGAGAGGGAGGGAGGAAGGGAGGGAGGAAGGGAGGGAGGGAGGGAGGACAGAGAGAGAGAGAGAGAGAGAGAGAGACAAGGTTTATGGGCCCCAGGTGCTCAGTGTTTTCTTCACAATGTTCTTTTTCGAAATGTTTTGTTTTTATTAGTATAGCTTGCAGTACACAATGCTTACATTCCTTGTGTGGAGTTGGCCCGTGTACACAATAGATCTTAACTCTTTACTTCGCCTCCCCCAAATCCCTCCCCACATCTCTTGGTCCCCTTCCCATTTGCAAAAGATTTATCTCCTTGTTTCCTGTTATCTGCCTTTTATTTTTATTCTTCGGGTTTTTTATATAAGAAAAGCCAGCCAGTATTTAAGCAGTGTGTCTGATTTATTTTACGTAACATTTGTATGTCAATGTGCATCCGTTATGAAGACCACTGATGTCAGGAATGCCAGCCACATAGGACTTGCAAAGAGGGAAAGTCCCACAAGGACACAGCTATCGGTGTTTTGAGGTATGGGGAAGAGGGACCGTAATGAATCCGCACTACATAATGTGCCCTGTGGGCACGTGCCCGCTGCACGCATGCTCCAGGTCAGGACAGCATCATGACATGAGAAAATAGTGTGGTTGAATGTATTTTAAATGTATTATCAAAACCACATCGATATTATAAAATACATCTTCTTTTAAATGAATATTATTCTGAGCTGGGGATTTAGCTTAAATGGTACCATGCCTACCTTAGAAGCACAAGGGCCTGAGTTTGATCCCCTGTACCACAAAAACAAAACAGTAAAAAACAAACAAACAAACAAAAAAACCAACCAGACTATAAATAAATATTATTCTCTGTCCCAAAGGAATTTTAAAAGATGACACCTGAATCTCATCAAGATTTTAGGTTCAGCTGGATTTAGTGGGACTAGATGGGGAGAACACAATAAGTATGGAGGAGGTGCGACTCAGGAGACCATAGCTGTTTAAAAGAAAACTTTTACTTTAAATTAAGTGGAGGGGGACTAGATTTTTAAGAAATGTCAAAACATGGCAGCCTACTATATATTTGGACATTAAATTAAAAATAAAAATGAATTGGGTGGGAGATTTAGCTCAGTTGTTCCAGTGCCTGCCTAGCAAGCTCAAGGTCCAGAGTTCGATCCCCGGTAACCACATACAACCATAATGGGTGTGGTGACTCATGTCCACCAGTAATCAGTACCACATACCACAGTGCTGGGCATGGTGGCTCACACCTGTCATCCCAGCACTCGGGAGGCAGAGGCAGGAGGATTGCTGTGAGTGCGAGGCTTGTCTGGGCTATGTAGTGAGCTCAGGCCCAGCCTGAGCTACAAAGTGAGACCCTGTCTCAAAAAATAAATAAATAAATAAATAAGTAAATAAAGATACTGTGAGAAAACTGGAGGCTTGAAAACTGTCTGCATGATGAACGACGGTGAGGAATCATTGTTTTGGTGCTGTTTGGCTGGTGTGATACCACTGTCTGGTGCATTAATGAGGGGAATTCCCTCGTCCTTTGTGGGTACACAATGCTAGGCTTACAGATAAGCTCATGTTTTCCTTAGGATAACATTAAAAAGATAAAGTCTGTGCTATAAAAGCAATTCTCAAAAACTTGCTTGTATTAGTCCTTCTAGGTTATATTGGACAACACGGGCATGCTGAGATAAGAGATAAACATGATTTATAAGAAAATAGGAACCATAAAGAATGCTAAAGGAAATTTTATTGTCTTTCCAAGAGCCTGATATCTAAGTTATTATAAGACTATGAACACATATGTCAAGTTTAATCAACTACAAACGATAAACTCAAGTAGTATAAAACCATTTAAATTTTCTAGATAAATCAAATTAAAAAGACAAAATCTAAAACACATGCTCTTACTTTGGCAAGTCTTGATTTATCTCACGCTTGCTGATGGCTAATTCTGTATCCATCAAGGCTCTGAAATGATGGGCCTTCAGTAAAATCTGTCCCACCATCTGTGTTGGTGCAGCCCAGGAGCTAAAAATGGATTCTATATTTTTAAATGATTGAAAACTGTCTAAAGGAGAATAATACTTAGTCACATTTGGAAAGCCTAAGAAATTCTAACTTCAGTGTCCAAAATGTAATTTACTTGACCACACCTGTTAATACTTATTTATTATTTTTGTGAATTAAAATTTTCTTGGAGTTCATCCATCAGTTGGTGTACTGCCTCTGGACGCTTCCAATTTAGAACAAGGGAAAAATTGTCCCAGAGATTGTATGACTTGAGAAGCCTAAATTATTTTTCCCCTGGCCCTTTACAGAAAAATTTTCCCACCCTAGATAAACTGAGCCCTGGAGGTACGAAGTGTCTGGTCTAAACTTGCACAGTTTTTCAGGGTAGAGACACAGCTCACACTTAGGTCTTCTAACTCCAACTTCTCTTAACTTTAAGTGTGATTTTTGTCTATATTTTTGCCCCCTTGAAATAATGTTTTTGACTTATATAGTGTTCATTATCTTTCTGGAATTCTTTAAAATTTTTTTTCACCAATAAATAGGACACAGATGTATAAATATTGCATCATTTTTCCAGTGTGAGAAACTGAAGGTGTAAATGAGGTCCAAAATGTATGACAGGTATTATGAAATGGGAAGAAGATTTTCAAAGGGAAAGGGAGCTGGGGTGGGGGGACAGTGGGAAGCAAAGAAGGAGAGGAAAGAATTTCATGATAAAAATGACAAAACAGAAACAAAGCTTATGTACATAGGGAGTGAAAGGTTGTAGGGAGTGCAGGGGAATGGGAAAAAATGAGAATCAAGATATATCGTGGTACAGATTCTCAATGAGGGATGTGATCATAATGTGTTCCTAAAATATACCAATAAACTCAATAAAGAAAAAGAAATAAATTTGTTTCACCAAAATACGTTTTTACCAGGGTTGGAGATTTAGCTCAAGTGGTACCACGCCTACCTTGGAAACACAAGGACCCAAGTTCAACCCCCAGTACAGCAAAAAAAAAAGTTTTTACCTTTTAAATAATTTTTTTATTAGTACACATTTGTGATACCTAATGAATACATTCATTGTGAGAGTTGATACACATATCCCATCTTTTTTTTTTGGAGACAGGGTCTCACTTTGTTGTTCAGGCTGGCTCTAAACTCACTATGTAGCCCAGGCAAGCCTCGAACTCAGCAATCCTCCTGTCTCTGCCTCCCGAGTGCTGGGATTACAGGCGTGAGCCACCACACCCGGCCCATCTTTTTGTTATTGTTGTTGTTTTGTTTTTTGAGACAGGGCCTCGCTTTGTAGCTCCAGCTGGCCCTGAACTCACTATGTAGCCCAGGCAAGCCTGGAACTCAGCAATCCTCCTGCCTCTGCCTTCCGAGTGCTGGGATTATAGGCATGAGCCACCATGCCTGGCATTATGGTGTGTGGTACTGATTGCTGCTAGGCGTGAGTCACCACAACTGGTATTGTTGTATACGGTTACTGGGATCGAACTGGGGACCTTGTGCTTGCTAGGTAGGCGCTGGAACCACTGAGCTAAATCTCCAGCCCCATATATATCATCTTAATCTTTTCTTTTCTGACATTTCTTTTAACCACCAGAACACTATAAAATAGATACTATAATTATCCTCTATTTTACCCTTACAGAAATGGAAGAAAGAATTAGTTGAATGTGGATTAACCATTTCTAAAAATAGACCCAGGTTGGGGGCCGAGGCAGCTTAATGCTTAAAAATAATATAAAGTTGATCATTTTGCTAGTTAAGTGAATTTGATTAGTGAAAACAGTTCCTCACCTCCTTTAAAATGAAAGGTCCCAACAGGATATGATCAGGAGTTCTTATATGATAAATATATATAATTTTTGTTCATTGATTAAGATGAAGTAGTCCTTAAGTAGCATCTTGTTTTAATTTCGAGCCTCGGTCCTTGCTTTGGGTTCTTTCACTATCTTACTCCAACAAGCTGACTTGGACGTGAATAAGAATGTCACTATCCAGAAGATCATGAATGCTTCTCTCAGAACCTGCAGTCTCTGAGTTGAAGCTTGGCTGTCGGCGAGGGTAAAGAGGCCAGTGCAGAACACGATGGTTCATGATCAGCTCTTTGTATATACCAGGTTTCAGTGACGCTTTCTAATCTATAGCCTGCATGTGCAGTCCCATAAGCCAATTGGAAGAAGTATTGATTCACTTTTGTTGGTTTCAAACAGATGCTGTATGTCAGTGTGTTACAGAAAAATAGGATAATAAATGATTGTGACTTTTGCTTCGCTGAGAAAAATCTGACATGCTCAACATTTTTTATGAGGATGGGATTGGGAAAGATGAAAGAAAGAGAAGAAACTTAATGTGATAGAAAAAGAGAAGTTGTTTTCCTAGAAGAGCATTCTGCTTATGCCATGCAGCACTGTGGGAGGAGCACTGACTTCTTGTCCACTCAGTGCCAAAGTTGGGGTAAGGTTGGAGTGTTGCGGTCTGAAAAATCCTGGCTGCTATGTGTTTTTGTAAGTAACATTTTATTGGAATGTGTTATGCACAGATTAGTTCCTCTTCAGTCAATAAAGTTGGAGTCTAATACGTGATTGTGAGATGTATATAAATTGTACCAATAAAGAATTCAATTAAAAAAAAAGTTGGAGTCTACCTGTTCACATACATGTCACTTTTGGTTGCATTTGTACAGCAGTGATAGGAAAGAGAGGTTGCATGCCACAGATTGTAATAGACCAGGAAAGCCAAAGTAGTTATGATTTGACTCTTCACAGGAAGTTTGCAGATCCTCAGTCACAACAAATGGGTTACATCACTTTCATAAACTATTTCTTTGTGGGACGCTACAGGCTGCAGGTATCACCTAGCAATAGAGAGGCAGCTTTGAAGTACTGGTGAAGATGCCTTTTCAAGTATCCTCTAAATGCTCTTAGACTTTCTCTTCCAGACTGACAGAAACTTGGATTCACTCTGCTCTACAGAGTGTCACTGTGGCAGAGTTTGAGAACTGGCATTTTAAAAGGCTTAAGTCCAGTGAACAGGCAAACTCAGAAAACGCTAGTTTGGAAAATACCAAGTTTTCACAAAATATGGATTGAATTATACTGAGAATTTGTGACAATCATCTTTACCATGAGTGTATAGTAGGTCGTAATTCAGAAGCAAGATCATTATGTGCAGATCCCCTTGAATACTGTTAAAAATAATTTCCCAACATTGAGTGTGATCATGATGTGTATATTCAATGTACCAGTAAAGATTAAAAAAAAATGTCCCAAATAATAGTATGTGATTGGGATCTGGGACACTCCAAGGTCCTCTCTGTTGTATTGCTGCTGGAAGGAGAGGGAGCCGTTCTAAGGCGGCTGTAGTGGAAAGGGGGCGGGTTGGTCTTTTGGGAGAGGGGGAAGTATGTAAATACCTTGGAGGGGCTCTGAGACTCTGGCCTCTCCCTCTTTCTTTTCTCATCCCAGTTGCCACCAGGGCCCGGCCCCCTCCGCGACTGGCTCCCACTGTGGTAAATTGCACTGCCCTAGGGCAAAGGGATGGCCGTTTGACTGTGGACTGAGATCTTTGAGACCATGAGCCCAAATAGACCTTTCTTTCTTGAAGTCAATTTATCTCATGTATTCATCACAGATACGGGAAGCCAAACACCATAAAAACCTTAATTACTGAAAAAAATACATATTACTGAAAAAGTACTCCATGTTGGTGCTGGTGAGAAATGTACTGTGAGATCGTCAATGTTGTGATGCTTACACATGCCCTTTCTGGATTGAGTGAGTGTGATTCTATTGAGTTCTTAAAATACCAGGCGGTTATTTTGGACTTCATTTGTGGGAAGGGATTTCACTGGGGTTTTGGATTTGTTGTTCTTTTGAAACTATTTGGATAAGAAGTCAAGAAAATACATCATTGCTCCCAAGGGAGCAGAAGAGATGGTAAATGGTAATTATGATGATGAAAATGTTGGATTCATGTTATCAGACTCCAAAGAGCATATTTAGATTGTTAAAGTACATTTTTTGTTTTTTCTTTGTTTGTCAAGTTATCGCTTTCAGCATTCGCCACCCCTCCCTTATGTCCTCTTTGATGCTGTGCGGAGGCAGCCATCAGTGTCACCCCCAGGCGCGGAGAAGTGTCTAGGACCATGAACCGCTTCGGATGGTTCTCTGAGGTAAAGAGATGCTGCGTCTGCCACAGGCTGTTGACAGCATCGTAGAAGGTTCTCAGTGTTTAGTGTGCAGTCATCCCCTTCTGTCTCTATGTGGTTCTACGATAGCTTTCATGGTCACTGCAGAAGAGCAAGATGGCTCACCATTCTGGATCTTTCCTCTCTGAACTGTCTGATTCACTGGGAACCAGAGGCTTCTTGGTAATTTCAGTATCACCATCGGCTTTTCAAGAAGTAGAGCCAGGAGGGTGGTTTGGGAGCCAGCATAGATCTGGTGCCCACTTCACTGTTGGCATGTGAGATATCATGAACACCTCTGACTCCCTGGAGGTGAACAGGGCGCACGAAAAAGATGACTGATGTCCAACTGGGGTGCTGGGTTACTGCAGAAAGTTACACCTTTGTTCCCTCCAGCCTGAAGCTGATAATGGGACTTACTCTTCAATAAAAATTCAATTAAACTGTTAATACAGAATGTATCCACCTCTAGTAGAAATAGCATGAACCAAAGGTCAGAAGACTGGATCATATTTAAATCCTTTATTCTATAGTTGTTTTGTCCTTCAGCCTGTTATTTAGATTTTCTGAGCCTCACTTTGTTCATCTGTCAGTAGGGATGATACCACCGAGCACGACTATTCTATTGGCTCGTGTGGAAATGAAATTGACAAAGTAGGTGTGAAATTCATTTGATAAATTACAATGAGTTATGCAAGGTGATATTCTTAACCATAAGACAAAATTCAAGTAGTAATGAGTATTCTTGGATACAGTAGGTTTATAGCCAGGTATGGTAGCCCATACCACTGAATGTCATGGAGTATGATTGCTGGCTCATATGGTAAGAGTATGTTTAATTTTGTAAAACAGTTAAATTTTCTTTTAAAGTGGTTGTACCATTTTTCATTCCCACGAGGAAATTCCTGCTTTTCTGTTACCCATTAATGTTCGAAGTTGTTAGCATTTTGAACTTTGACTTTTCCAACAGGTATGCAGTGATGTGCCATTTTGTTTTAATTTATAATTCCCAATTACATATGAAGTTGGTCATGTTTTCATAGGCTTGCTAGTCGCCTGTCATCTTTAATGAGGTGACTGGATCATTTGCCCATTTTTGATTGAGTTGTTTGTTTTCCTACTGTAAATTTTCTGTGTATATTGTAGATATCAGTTCTTCATAGGCTGTATGGTTTGCAAAGATTTTCTCCAAGTCTGTAGCTTCCCGCTGCACTCACACATTGTTCATTTTTAATTATTTAACCTGAAGAGCATGGTCAAACTCTTTTGAAACACTATTAACATCCAAGGCTACAATTATTAAAAAGGTTGAAAAACTCCCAGGCTCCAGTCCCACTTACTACTGGCTCCTGGTGTGGTTGGCTGTGTTTGGAGACCGGATCAAGTCATCAAGCCCAACGCGGGCTCAACCTCAAACCTCACGTTCTCAACAGGGATCATCGCTGCTGTCATCTGAGAGTTGGCCTGTAGCCTGTCCAAGTTGGCTGCGTCTGGCTGAGCTTATTGGAGCGGCCGACATTTTTGCTGACTAGTGTCATGCTGTCTTTGCCAGTTTGCTGGAATAGACACAGACACCGATTGGGTCACGCTGAAGACATTCCTGTCTTGTGAAGCAAGTCTGTTTGTATTTTAGGTTTGCCAGGACTAATGAATTAAAACGTTTGGACTCTCCACAACTTGCTGTTTATCAATGCCTCTGACAGGAGGATGGTTTTCTTTTGCTCTTGCTTTTTCTAGAAACATGACAACATCCTGGCTGCTGCAGAGGTGAGGAAAGGAGAGAAGGGGCTGTGGAGGGAAGCGGAACAGGGAGGTCCTGTGGGACGCGGGGGTCTGGAGCAGAGCAGGTAGCAGCGTGCCGCCTGACAGCTGTCCCTGCTCCTCAGCGTCAGGGGCTGTTATGCAGCAGGTGCAGCCCGCCTGCTCACTGAGTCTCTACTCCACAAAGGCAACGACTGGCCAAGGCAGAGGCTGCCCTGGATTACACAAGTGCAGACACTCAACTCAGTGAGGTAAGGCAGCAGGTGTGAAAAGCGAACTAAATGCTCGCAGTAACTTAACCAAAGCTCCGTGGCTGCCTCCAGCTGAGAGCAGAGGGCAGCAGCTCGTTTTCCTAGGCGGTGTGATGAAAAAGCAAGTTGTTTCAGGGGACTCTTGTGGTTGCCTCTGTGTGGAAGGCAAAGTCCACCCCGTGTTGACACCTTCCTTTTTGAGGCAGACAGGTACTTTCTGTTTGCAGGGACGGCGGGGGGGGGTGGTGGTGGTGACATTATCTGTGCTCACCGATTCCGTTTTCTTTAGCTGGAAACTGCAGAGAGCTGTTTGCAAACTTCTGAGGCACATTTCTGCCTCTCGTGCTTTCTTTGTTGGTGCAGGAAAATGTTGGACATTTTCCCAAAAGGGCAATGAGCTTTATATCTTTAGCCGTTGTGATAAGGTGGTTCGGAGCTTGGGTAGTGCCTCACAGGAAGGCTTTTCTTTTTCAGCTGTAGCTTTAGGGGCTTTTGAGCCTTGTTTGGTCAAATTTGAAACAATTGTCTCCATCTGGAAACAGGTGACTAACACCATGCTCCATTCTAAGGTGAAGAAACTACACAAACGCAGGGGGTAGTCATGATCAAACAAATTCTGAGTCACGTAACAGTGATTTTTAATTACCTTTTCCTCAAACGTCCCAGGTCACCATTTCTTTGTAACTTAGAATGACACGAGAGCAGAGGGTGTACTGATGCGTTATTTTTTGTGGTCTTAAATGAACGGGCTCATTGTGATCCTAACAGTGATTGAACTGTTGCTGGTTTTTCTCCCAAACTCTCTTAGGAGTTTAAGCGTTTTCTGTTTTCATATACCGGATGATTCCATATGTATGTATGTCTAAGTATGTGTCATGTATATGCATTGACTTCGGCTCTGTAAGTATTAAAAAATCAAAATTCAATGCTCTGGACCCTATTTTTGGATACATAAAAGTTATGGGAAAAAGCCAAAAGCCTTGCTATGGTCCTGTTAAAAGCAGTTCCCAGAATCTTGCTGAAGAAGGCTAAAGAGATTATTTATATTTTGTCATATTTAGAGACATTTTCCTTAAAATATCATTCAACTCTTTTGCTACATGGGGAGAATAGATGATGTAGGGGAAGCAAGACCCAAAATAGACAAGTTAAATATATGTATTTAAATCACAAAGATATCATGTAGTTATACTAGTATCTTTTCATGGTCCACATGAATAGCTGATTACCGAGTATTTTGGTAAAATTGTACAGTATCTGGGCTGAATTCTTTTTTTTTTTTTTTTTTTTTTGCTTTTTGAGACAGGGTCTCACTTTGTAGTTCAGGCTGGCCCTGAGCTCACTATGGTGCCCAGGCAAGCTGCCGCGAACTCAGCAATCCTCCTGTCCCTGCCTCCCGAGTGCTGGGATTACAGGCGTGAGCCACCACGTCCGGCATTGTGGTATGCGGCGTTGATTGTTGGTGGGCGTGTCTCCACGCCCAGCATTATATGTGGTTATTGGGGATCAAACTCAGGACCTTGCACATGTGAGGCAGGCGCCGAACCACTGAGCTAACCCTCCGGCCCTGGGCTGAATTCTTTTATGACACAGAATTATCCATGCATATTTTTCCTTTTCCCTCTTCTGCATATGATGGTTTCTCATTCATTCTAATTTTATTAATTAAATGATAATTTAATAGGGTAGAATACTTTTAGGATATTTTAGAGTTTTATCTTTTTTTTTTTTTGCTTTTTGGAGACAGGGTCTTGCTTTGTAGTTCAGGCTGGCCCTGAGCTCACTATGGTGCCCAGGCAAGCCGCCGCGAACTCAGCAATCCTCCCGTCTCTGCCTCCCGAGTGCTGGGATTACAGGCGTGAGCCACCACGCCCAGCGTTATATGTGGTAACCGGGGATCGAACTCAGGTCCTTATGC